>PISX010001633.1:77763-189063 GCA_004024625.1 Mellivora capensis | reverse complement strand
CTGGGTCCAGCAGGTCCTCAATCTTCGCGGGGCGGGTGCCGCACGCCACCCCCAGGGGTGATCCTCTCAGGGCTTTCCGTCTCCTCCGTGTGACTCCATCCTCTGGTTTCCAGAACACCGTGGGCACAGGCCACACTTCTCTTCTTCAGAGCCCACGTGAGACAACATGAAAACCTCTTCTACTTTGTCGTCAAATACATCCGAAATCCGAGGGCTGCTTCCTACCACCTGGGAAGCCACCGTCCTGACGCTGGCCGCCGAGGTCTCTCTGGGTGCCATGGACTCACCCGGTCTGGCCGCTTCCTCAAGGGACTTCTCTAAGATGGAGGTCAGGGAGGCTCGCTCCTCTGCTCCCGCAGGCTGGTGACCTTCCATGGCTTAACCCCCTTTGGGCCAGTGCCCCAACACTGAGGGCATCAGTGCGTCTGCCCTCCCTGGTCCCGCTGCAGACACCGTCCCCCAGGAGCCTCAGAGCACATGTGCTTCCCCACTGCTGAGTGCTCCCTGCCCCGTTATCCCCAAGCCTTGCTCCGTCTACCACTAGCCTGGCCCTCAGGACCTTCCTGTGGAAACTTCCTGACCACCTGCCTCCCCACACTCGTGTCCCGTGACCTGCTGTGTGTCCCCCTCATTCCCTTCCCGTCTCCCGTCACCTGACTGTTCACGACCTGTCCCCAGCGCCCTGAACATTGCCTGACATGGACAGTCTTTGGGCTCTGGGAAAATATGATTTCCAAGAAGGAAATTCGAGAGCAAACAAGAAGTCAAGATCCCAGAGAAGGTGCCGTGGGGTTGGATGGGGCGCACAGGGAAGAACCCCCACTGGGGGGACGTGGACACGCGGGGAAGAGGGACGGGAGGGCGGTGGTCTTTGCCCTGCTGTGGGCAGGCTCTCTTCTTCCCCTTGGCCTTCACACCTGAGTTCTGGGGTTCCTTAGGACACCCAGTGCAGGGTGGGCTCTAGCAGGCCCCTGCACTGCTCCACCCCTGCAGCACCAGGGCCCCTGATGTGGGGCCCCGGAACCCTAGGTGACACCGTGGGCGGTCACCAAGCCACCTACTGGGCTGTGCCCCTTGCTGGTGACCCCCTTCCTCGCGATCCCCTCCCATTAGCCTCTACCCTCCAACCCCCTCCCCCCTTTCCCCTTGACGCCCTCTCGCGGACTCCACACGACCCTCTCCGCAGACCAGGGTCTGGGTCACCTAGGATTTCATCACTGTCCTCTGAGCAGGCTGGGAGTGCCAGAGCCCACAGACCACGCCCACCGTGTGCAGCAACCAATCCGCAGCCGGTGGGCGGCTGATTGACATCCCGCCAGAGAGACTTTGGATCCGGATTGGGCACGGCTGATGCTGTGGGTGGGCCTAGGGAAAGCTTGAACCCGGAAATGCCGCCGCCGGGACGGAGCCCTGGAGCGGATCCAAGGAGGTGGAGCTTCTGTCGCGGGACCCTTCCGGGGACCGGGGAGTGGGGGGGGAGGGGCACCGGCAAACCGGAGACGCCCGCCCAACTCCAGCCCAGACCGCAGACCCCGCCCACGTCCAGCGTGGACCCGGGACTCCCGGGCCATCCCCCCAGACCCAGAGCCCCGCCCACCTCCCACAGGGAGCTCCAGGCTGCCCACCTCCTGCCCCACCCGGACTCCCGGCCCATCCCCCCAGACCCCAGAGCCCCGCCCACCTCCCACAGGGAGCTCCAGGCTGCCCACCTCCTGCCCCACCCGGACTCCCGGCCCATCCCCCCAGACCCAGAGCCCCGCCCACCTCCCACAGGGAGCTCCAGGCTGCCCACCTCCCTCCGGTACCCCAGACGCAGGCGAGTGTTGGCGCTGGGGACCCCGAGGGACCACCTGGGGGGGCTGGCAGGACCCCAGGGACCCAGGTTATCTCTGGGGTCTGCATCCCAGCCCCGGTGTTCAGGGGCCCTAGACGGAGGAGACAAGGCCTGTGGGTCCTCAAAGGATCAGGGAACACCTTTCCATGAAGGAATATGGGATTTGTGGGGTGGGGGGTCCCCAAACCTTCGCAGGGACCTGCGGCTTGTACTGGAGCATACACGGGGGTTTTCCTCCCTTGGACCGCCTCAGAAGCCCTCCTGAGCCTCATTTGCCTCATCTGCGAAATGGACAGAATAGTCTCCCTTGGAGCAGCCTCGTTAGCTGATATTTTCCACCAGCACCGAAGGGGTGAATAGGGTTCACTGGCTAACAGTCAGCTCACCGTGTGGGCACAGGGCCGCGGCAGCGTGCACACTGCGAGTCACCGTAAGTTAACGCCACGTGCGTCCTTGTGGTGACCTTTAGGACCTTCTCTCTGCCAGACTTTCAAACAGAGCACAGGGCGTGGTCCACTGCGGTCCCAGGAGTCACTGAGGCTGCAGCTGGAGGTTTGTACCTCCGGCCCCTTCCTCCAGTTCTTCCCTCCACCCTCCCCGCTTCTGCTGACCACTAGCCCGTTCTCTGTACCTACGCAGGGGTTTTTAGATGCCGCGAGTAAGTGTTTGTCTTTGACCGATTTCATTTAGCTTAAGGCCCTCGAGGTCCACCTGTGTGGTGGCAAATGGCAAGATTTTTTTTTTTAAGATTTTTTATTTATTTGACAGAGAGGGAGAGAGAGATCACAAGTAGGCAGAGAGGCAGGCAGAGAGGGGAGGAAGCAGGCTCCCCGCAGAGCAGAGAGCCCGATGCAGGGCTCAATCCCAGGACCCTGAGATCATGACCTGAGCCGAAGGCAGAGGCATAATCCACTGAGCCACCCAGGCGCCCCGCAAGATTTTTCTCTAACATATCATTATGGGTCTAGGTCACACTTTCTTTCTCCATCTGCCCATTGATGGTCACTTAGGCTGTTTCTGTATCTTGATGACCGTGAATAATGCTGCAGTAAACATGGGGAGGGTCAACTTTACGAGATAGTGTTCTCCTTCCATTCAGATATATTCCCAGAAGCAGAACTGCTGGATCACAAGATAGTCCAATTTTTAATTTTTCCTTAAAGATTTTGTTTATTTATTTGTCAGAGAGAGAGCGCACACACAAGCAGGCAGAGAGGCAGGCAGAGGCAGAGAGAGAAGCAGGCTCCCCGCTGAGCAAGGCACCCAATGCGGGACTCGATCCCAGGACCCTGGGATCATGACCTGAGCCGAAGGCAGTGGCTTAACCCCCTGAGCCACCCAGGCACCCCCAGTTTTTAATTTTTTAAGGAACTGTTTCCCACAGTGGCTGCAGCAATTTACGGGTGACCAGCAGTGCCCTGGGGTCTCCACTTCTCCACATCCTCACTGACACTTGTTATCGCTTGTGTTCTTGGTAATAGCTGGGCTAAGAGATGGGAGGTGAGACCTCCCTGTGGCTGGTGTTTGCAGTTCCCCACTGATGGGGGACGCTGAGAACCCTCTCGTGCACCTGTTGGCCACCTGTATGTTTTCTTTGGGGAAAATGTCTATTTAGATCCTGGGCCCATTTTTCGATCAGATTGGGAGTTTTTGTTGTTCTTGTTGTGGTTTTTGCTTTTGAGCTGTCTGAGTCCTTATGTATTTCACAGATTAGCCACTCGCAGGTCTGTGCTTTGTAAATGTTTGCTCCCATTTAGAAAGCTGCCTTTTCCTTCCATTCACTAATTCCTTGACTGTACAGAACTTGGTTCATTGGATACAGTATCACTTGTTTATTTTTGCTTTTCTCTTGGTGTCCAATCCAAAAAATCATTGAGAAGACAGTGTCCAGGAGCTTTCCCAATACGCTTTCTTCTGAGAGTTTTTTGGTTTCAGGTCATTAATCCACTTTGAGTCCGTTCCACGTATGGTGTGAAAGAGGGTCTGGTTTCATTCTTCTGCATTTGGCTGTCCTGTTTTCCCAGCACTGTTGATGAAGACACCAACGGTCTCCATTTCATAGTCTGGCCTTTTCCTCCAGTTAATTGATCATATATGTATGGGTTTATTTCTAGGCTCCCTGTTCTGTTCCATTGGTCAATCTGTCTGTTTTTATGCCAGTGCCATTCTGTTTGGAGTAGTGTAGATCTGTGTGGTGATTTCACATCAGGGTGCACGCTTACAGCTTTGTTCTTCTTTCTCAATCTTTCTTGGGCTATTTGGGGCCTTTTGTGGTTCCATATGAATTTTATGATTGTTCGATTTCTATAAAGAATGCCAGGGGCCCTGGGCTGGCTCAGTTGTTAGGCGTCTGCCTTTGGCTCAGGTCATGATTCCAGGGTCCTGGGATCAAGCCCCACATTGGGCTCCCTGCTCGGGGGGAAGCCTGCTTCTCCCTCTCCCACTCTCCCTGCTTGTGTTCCCTCTTTCTCTGTCTCTCTCTCTGTCAAATAAGTAAATAAAATCTTAAAAAAAAAAAAAAGAATGCCATTACAATTTTGATCGGCATTGCCTAGCATCTGTTTACTGCTGTGGGTAGTATGGACATTTTAACAGTATTGATTCTTAAAATCCTTGAGCACAGAATATCTTTGCATTTATGTGTATCTTTTTAGACTTCTTTCAACAATGTCAGTTTTCAATGTACAGATCTTTCATCTTCTTGATTAAATCTCTTCCTAGTTATTTTATTCTTTTTGATGCAATTGTAAATGGGATTGTTTTATTCTTTTTTTTCTCTTGAGAATGCAGTGCTTTAAAAACATTTTAAACAACTGTTGATATAATGTACCATAAAGCAAACATCAAGGAAAGGTTTTGTATCGGTATACTCTCTGTGGATCAATTAACTCAGAAATCAACAAAAGCAATTTTAAAAAACATTTATAGAAATCTTAAGAAATATACCTATTAAAACTCAGACTCTAGAATAAATAAGTCTTTGAAACTGGATTATACTTACAAGTAAAAGCTAATTTAAAAAAAAAAGAAGTGTGAAAGGCAGCTAAAGCAATAACTCCAGGGATGTTTATAGCTTTCTATGCTATAATTAGATAAAAAAGGGGTCAAGATTATTGGCTCCATAACATTAGCAAATTAGAAATAGAATAACAGAACAACCCAAAAGTAAATAGAAGGGAGAAAATAAAAATGATAGGGTGGAAATTAATAAAGTGAAAAACAATGATACCATAGAGATAGAACACGAAAGAGATTTGGCACAGATTGAAAGCATGAAACTCCCTGGCAAAATTGCAAATTTTGCAATTTTTGCAAATAAGCAAAATTGATCTAAGGAAAATAGAAAATAGAGGGCAGAGGGAGAGAGGAGGCATAATACATGAGTCATCTTGGAGACTGTGGTAGCAGAATAATGGTCTCCCAAAGTGTGCCCATCCCCCCAGTCCCCAGAACCAGTGACTGTGACCTCACGTGGGAAAAGGGCCTGGAGATGGAGACATCCTTGATTGTTCGGTCGGCCTGTCTGTCCCCAAGTGTCCTTAGTACGGGCAGAGGGAGCAGTGTTCAGTTAGGTGCTGTGAGGTCCGTCCCACTCACCGCTGTTGACTTGAAGGACGGGAGACGGGGCATGAAGTCAAGGAATGGCGACGCTGTCTAACTCTGCACAATGCCCAGAGCAGATTTGTCCCAAAGCCTCTGGAAAGGAACACAGCCCTGCCCGCGTCTTCTTTTGTCCTCGTGAGAGCTGTGTGGCACTCTGACCTAGGGACACGCCAGAGGATAAACGGGTGTTGTTTCCGGACTGAGTTTGCTGCGCTTTCATCCAGGGCCAGAGTCTGACAGTAAGAGCCCCTATCAGAAGTGGCTCCACGGTAATAAATGTGAAATCTTGGAATCCCTGGATAAATTCCCAGAAACATCTAACTTACCAATACTGACCTGAGAGTTCAAAAAACCATCATAAAAATTAAGTAAAAATTTCCCAGCTAGATGATGGAAGCTGCACTTGGTTTTGTGGGCTCATTCTACCAAATATTCAAGGAAGAGAGAATTCAAATTTTATTTTACTTAAAATATTTACTTATTTATTTGAGAGAAAGAGCCCGCGCCCGGAGGGGCGAAGGCACAGGGGAGCAGACTCCCCGCCGAGCAGGGAGCCTGACATCAGGACCGGAGCCCAAACCAGAGTCTGATGGCTGCTTCGGGAACTAAGCCAGCCAAGCATGCCTCGGATTTTAAACAAACTCTCCCAGGAGTAGAGAACACACACATGTTGATGAGATTAGCTTAGACTTGATAAGGACAGTCTGAGAAAGGAAATGACAATCTCGCTTCTGAACTTAGGAAAAAAATCCTTCAAAAAATCAGGCAACTGAATCAGCAGTCGTTGAAAGAAGCCTGTATTGCAGCAAGCCAAAGTCCTTTAAAGTCCGAGAATCCATTACGTTTGAGTTGCGCGCTGGGAGTCTGTAATTCATTCAATAGCTGCAGGAAAGACATTTCAAAAAAGTAAAACCCCCTTAATAAGAAAACCTCCCAGCACCTGGGAGTGAGAACGAACTTCCTTATCTGACAAAGGGCATTTCCTCGAGCCCCGCGGGTCGAAGTTCAAGTTGGTCCAACTAGTTGCAAAGGAGCTCGTGTCAAGGAGTGACACTGAAGGTGTGCGCCCTTGACCCGCATCTCCAGTCCTGGGTGTCCGTCCTAGGAGGCAAGAAGGGGTGCCCCGGCAGACACGCTCGTGGAGGCCCACGGCGTGTGGCCCCTAGCAGCAGCAACGCAAGCGTCTGGAGCGCCCGGCTCTGGTGCATTCATCAGTTCATCCTTTCAGGGCCCTGACGACGAGTGAACTTCATGTCGCAAGTAAGAAAGGTCTCGGAAAAATAGAGTGTGACGCTACTTATATCCAGGATCAAGAACATGGAAATGGAAGAAGACACATTCGAGAGAAAGATACTGAGAGCGGGTTGGTAATTAAAGCAAAGGAACGACAAACACGAAATTTGGGATATTCCTGTTACCCCCCGGGATGGAAGAAGGAGACACAAATGCGGACGTTGATAATCTAATCACGTCCCATTTCTTAAACCAGGGGGTAGGGAAGCAGGCATGTGTTATGCGGATGTTTGGGGTCTGTGTGCTGTTTCTGGACTACACCCCAGTTCTCACGACACGCCACGACAAGGTGGGACGGGACACTGGGTTGTGGGTTAGGCTGAGTCACCTCTGCGGAGCTGCCTGTGGAATGACAACCCAAGCAGCAACACTTCCCTGCATTAACTCTTAGATCGGTCCCTAACCGCGGACCCGGCGGGAGCCGGGGCGTAGCTCAGCCAGCTCGCAGGCCGGGGAAGCTCGCTCCTTCAGGCGCTCGTCCGACTAGCTGAAGCACGACTAAGCCGAACGTCTCTTTCCTTTCCGCCCAGGGCACGTTTTATTACCACAGCATGTTGCTGCTTTTGAATACTATTTCACTGGCCAATTACTTCAATTAATTGTGTCTGTTTTCAGAAGAGGGAATATTTAGGGGATTTTAGGTCGCAGTTCCCCCCCCCCCCATGTTGCGGTCAGCATTATCTTCCACAACGTAGCCACCTTACCTAAGTCTCATCTGGGGAGGGGATAAGAAAAGGAATTAAAACAACAATATTGTGAACATACACTGAGTCATAGCCCTTCTACCGCGGCTTCAAGTCCTGGCTGGTTCTAACCCAGCACGGGCCAGCTTCTTAGAGCTAGAAAGGGTGGGGCTCTTTGTTTTCCTGGTGGTCTGCTTGTTAAACAACACAGCCGGAAATAATTTGGGGGGGCCGCCTGGGGGGCTCAGTCAGTTAAGCGTCTGCTTTCGGCTCAGCTCATGATCCTGGGGTCCCGGGATGGAGCCCCGCATCGGGCCCCCTGTTCAGCGGGATAGACGGCTGGGCTGGGAGCTGGACTTCCCGGGAGCAGGTGCCCCGAGGGGGAGCCAGGGCCCAGAGGAGACCGTTTGTTTGGGCAGCTCAAATGCAATGTCCCTTGGGATGGTTTGGCTTCATCAAATCAACGGCTGGTCGTTCTGCTCCACATCCTAGGAATCGGAGAGAACCACCTCTTTCACGGACGAGCTTTTGAGTATCTGCAGTGCTTACAATGTCATGTGACGGGCCACCACAGCTGTGTTTCCCTGGGTCTCCACAGCCTGTAGATGACAACCGGGGATGGGGTAACAGCCCAGGCTGCCTCCCTCCTGCTTTGGCCTCTGGTCCTCCAGTGACCTCAGCTTTCTACAGGGCAGAGCCCAGCCTCAGTTCTGCCCGAGGCCACCCAGAAGCCCTGCAGGTGGCGGAGAGTGGGGCGAACCCCATCCTGGGGGAAGGCAGACGCTGGAGAACAAGGGGGCTGGCACTCGGGGAAGCTCTGCGCAGGGCAGGAGAGGCCCAGGCAGAGGAGGGCAGACCCCAGAAGGCTTTCAGCGGGAAGGCACCTGGCCACGGCCGATGCCGTTTCGAGCAGCGAGGGAGACCAGCCCTGCCCGCTGCCCTTGGTGGTGCGAGCAGCGGGACTCCTTGGTGTCCTTAGCGAGATGTGTCCCCTGAGTGAGGTAAGGGCCACTCCCAGCACTGCTGACCTCGCATGTGTGGGGATCTCCTTCACCGGCCCGTTCTCCAGGCCGCCCTGGGCGTCCTACTGTGTGTCCTACTGTGTGTCGCAGGTAGCGTCATGGTCCCCAGGTGGGGGGCTCTGTCCCGCAGGCCGCCCCGGCCCCACACCAGCCGCAGGTGCTCCGGGCCGCGTGGCTCTACACCCGAGTTCCCACGGCCCTGACCTTGGGCTCAGGAACTCGCTTCAGCGGCTCACAGAGCTCAGGGAAACATGGACATGTGCCGGCTTGTCCCAGAAGCCAGCATAGGGTAAAGGACGCAGATGAACAGCCGGATGGAGACGCACAGAGGGCCTCACCCACTCCACACTCCGCCTGTCCACCCACCCGGGGGCTCCCCGAGTTCCCACCCTGGGAATTCCCAGGCTCTGTGTCAGGAACTGGGAGCAGAGAAACGGACGCTTTGTATTTTATCACAAAGGTGTGATGAGAACCTGGTTGTAGAAGCTGGAGAAACAGACCCGGCAGTGGGGAATTAGATCATGTGAGCATCTTGGGGTGGGCTCAGCCTTCCCTGGGAGGGTTCTGGGGAACCGAGCTGGAGCTCCAGCCGTCCTTTCTGTGTGAGTGTCTGCCTGTTCGGGTGGGGGTCTGATGGGGTCAGGAGGGATGGCCTGCTGGTGCTTTGAGATAAAGCCGAACTAGGAGGCCGAGGTCTGGGGAAGAAAGTTTCGGAGATGGGGTTGAGCTGGAGCAGGGACACCCTGTCCTTGATAAGAGCTGAGGATGACAGGTCCTTCTGCATGCAGCTAGGAAGGGGCCAGAGGGAGGCCCCCCCCCCCCCACAGGCTCCGGACTTAGATAAGATGGGAGGAGAGGGTAGTCAGCCCCGCTCGAGGTTGGAATCCTCGTGGGAGGAACATCTGTGAACTGGAGGACCTGAATGTGCTCTGTGTCCGCAGCTGGTGCAGCTCCCGGCGCCACACCGCCCCCCCACCCCTGGGGAGCTAGAAGCGGCAGCCCTGCAGCCTCGGGCACCCAGATTCCCATATCCCGCGGGGTGCTCCGGTCCACTTCAGGACACTCTCCCTGAGCTTCTCCTAGCGGTTCTCAGAGGACGGGGGGACGTGGTTGACGGTGGAATCAGAACAAGTGCTGTCCTCCGACGTGTGGCTGGGGCTCAAGACGCCCCACTTCTCACTAATGGAGAACAGATTTGGGGGGCAGGTGCTCCTCGAGTCGTGGCCTGCTCCAGGCTGCGTGTCTTGCTGGGCATGGCTAACACCTGTCCCAGTCAGCACGGAGAACTGCAGCTTGTTGTGGGTAGAACAAGGGCTCTCGGAGCTGAAAGGAACCTTCTAGATCGCCCATAGGAGTCTGCTTCCTTTGCCCCTTTAACAATTCTTCCCAGCTCCAGCTTCTCAAATTTGGAACTGATCTGCCAGAAGCTTGGTCTGGAGGACAGGAGGGTGGAGGAGGGGATGGGGAGAGGGTGGGGGAGGGGTGGGGAGGGGAGGGGTCGGGGTCGGGGAGGGGGTGGGGAGGCGGTGGGGGAGGGAAGAGAGGTTGTGCTGTCCGAGCCCATGTGAGGAGGGGTGCAGCCCTTCTGATGGCTCTCAGAGCCCCAAGTCTCAGCCTGCTGGCTTCAGGGAGCCTCTGTCCCCCTCCCCTACTTGTGCCACAGGTGTTTCCTTCTGAAGCTGCTTGCTGTCCTTCGGGCTGTCCCCCTCGGCCTCTCCTTCCACTGGAAACAGAGCAAAGCAAGAAAACAGCTTAGTCGTTGTTGCAAGTGCTCTGGGAACAAAAATGTCCCTGTTTCCCGCCTGGAACAATGCTTCCTTCTCCCCACCAGCTTCTAGCGATCCATCTGAAACAGAGGGGCAGTGTTAACCCCTGATCTCCCCCAGGCCCCTTCACGCGCCACTCCAGTTCTTCTGCCTTCTTTCTCCCCTCCCCACAGCGGTTGTCCACGCGGCCTCCAAGGGGACATGGGTGGGCGGGACGTGCGCATGTTTGAGGTGAGCGGTGACAAGGGCACAGGGAGAGAAGGCGGCCTCCGCACTTAGGGCGCCTGTGTGATGATTGCCCTCTCCCCGCTTTCCTGCCCCTCGTTTTCCGCTGACCGACACACATTCCAATCCAGTGGATGGGATCCGGGCTGAGTTACGCAGCCAGACCATCTCCTCCGGTCCTTTGTGTCCCGCTGTCCCTCGGGGGGGTTTGGCAGCTGGAGATGGGGGGGTGGGGGGTGGCGGGGGGCGCGGGCCTCGACACACTGCAACCCTGCCCCTGCAACCCTGCAATTCACGACTCCGGCCCGGCCCTGCAGGCCATCTTTGTCCACAGCCACACGCCCACCAGGGTCCCACTGGGCCGCTCTAAGTGGGAAGCTGTCAGTAACCGCCTGACCTTGAAACCCAGCTCAGTCCAACGCGTGTGCATGTCAACGAGCTCCCCGGAGCAGAGCCCTGAGCACCAGGAGAGGAGGACCCGATCTGCGAGGAGGCTGGACCAGGGGGGCCGGCCTGTTGCCTCAGGACCGGTTGCGGCATCGCGGCCCAGGCTGCTCACGCTTTCTCTGAGTCAGTCCAAACCACTTTGTGAAGACGCCCTGACATACGAGGACCCGTGTGTACTGAGTGTGGATGTCTGCGCACACGTGTGACCGTCACCGTGATTCAGAAAGTGAGCGCGGCCACCCTCCTCCACTTAGGACCACCGGCCCCATCAGAAGCCCCTCCTGGCGGATTCTTGAATGGGGTCTGTGTTAACCTAGTTGCTTGTTTTTGTTTTGATCTGAGAACTTTGTCAAGACACAAAATGAGGGATGCCTGGGTGGCTCAGTTGGTTGGACGACTGCCTTCGGCTCGGGTCATGATCCCGGAGTCCCAGGATCGAGTCCCGCATCAGGCTCCCAGCTCCACGGGGAGTCTGCTTCTCCCTCTGACCTTCTCCTCGCTCATGCTCTCTCACTGCCTCTCTCTCAAATAAATAAATAAAATCTTTAAAAAAAAAAAAGACACAAAATGAGCTGTTGATTGGCAAGGAGGCCACACTGGGAAGTGAACCGTGTGGCTCTGCCCCAGTGTGCATCTTTGACTCTGTCCTCAGGGACAGGGCACTGGGAAGGGGTACAGGGGAGGGGAGGGAGAGAGGTGGACGCACTTCCTTGGGAGTGGTGCCCCACGGCCTTTGCGGCCCCTTATGATCAGCCCGGTCCCTCCCCTGGTGGCCCACGTGGGCCGGACCGTCCTCTAGGAGGTCCTGTGTACCCACCCTGTGCCAGGCATGGTCAGCAAGCTGTGTGGGGAATGGCACCCAAACGCAGTGGGGACCATCCCTGGGACAGGGCTTCAATGTTGGGAGGCTCGGAGGAAGCTTGAGGACTCCCATGGCTCAGGCCCACAGGGGAAGAGCCAGACACAAGAGAACACGGGGAGGGGGGGGGCGCGAGACTTCAGAGTGGTCTCACACAGCCTGGGGCATGGGGGGGGCTTTCCTTAACCCAGCGCCATGTGCTCTGAGCTGCCGTCCATCTGAGAGCTCCCTGGCACCATGTCTGCTGTCCCCAGGCTTCACGGCGGTCCTTGGCTACGCGGCACTGGCTGGGATCCTGCTTGCTGAGTGCTCTCCCATCACACCATCTACACTGTCCCTGACCACTGACAGAGCCTGTAGCAAACACTCACACTCGCGGCTTGGGGTGGAGTGCCAAGGAGGTGCATGCCCGCGGCCACATTTAATCTCCACTCCCACCCCGGCTGGGAGCCACCTGTTGCAGCCAAGAGAACACGGGGCCTCAGTGAAGTTCGTAACATGCCCAAGGTCGCCCACTGAGAGGTAGCAGAGATCTGGCCCTGGGGGATAGGGTTCCAAAAGCCGGTTCTGCACTCCCATGCAGCATAGGACCCGCACCCAGGAGCCAGGGCTCTGTCTCCTTAAGCAGCTCCTCTCTATTCTAGTGACAAGATCCGGTGAGTAGGTCTAGAGGCAGGGTCAGCCAGAGAAATGGAGCCAGTAGGAGACAGATTTGAGAGGTCCATTTTAAGCAGGGGCTTGGTTGGTGGGATGCGGGGGATGGCTGGGAGTCAGAAAGCCCGGGGGAGGGGGGGGCTGTGGCGCTCTCAGGGGGGAGCTGAACCTCTAGGTCTGCACAGGTGTCTGTTGGGTCCTCTGTCCGTGGAGGACTCTGGCTCGTACACCCATTCCTGCTGCTCAACAGCCTCATTAACTCTTGCTGTGGCCAGTCTAATTTTAGCCTTTCTTATATGCGTGTGATGGTATCTCATTGTGGGCTTCATTTGGATTGTCCTGAAAATTCTACTGTTGAGCACCCTTTCCTGTTCTAATTGGCCATCAGGGAATCTTTGGTGAAGTGTTTGTTTTTAAATACACTTTTTCTTGTTGGTTTGTAGGAACTCTTCCCTGGCAAGTCCTCTAGTTTGTATGCAAACCCTCACTCCCAGTCTGTGCTGTGCTTCTCATTTTCTTAATGGTCATGAGATAAGCAGAAATGGCCCATTTTTATGGATCCAATTCAACCCTTTAAATCCTTAGTGCATTTTGTGTTCTACCCTGAGATTGATATTTTCTACATTTTTTTCCCAGAAATTTTATAGCTTAAGGCTGTGATCCATCTAAAATTTCTAAACTCCATGTTTAATGCTAATAAGTTATTTGGAGCTTATTTTGGATTTTCTACGTACACAATCCTATTATCTGTGCATAGTCATATCTTCTCTCCTCAATCCTCACACGTTTTGTTTTTCTTGCCTCATAACACTGGGCAGATTCTCCAGTACCATTTGAACAGAATAGTGATGTGTGAAGATTCTAACACACCTTTTTCAATATTTGGTAGAAACCGTAGACAAAACATTGGTGACAAGTATGACCAAAATGACCTATATGGAACATTAAGTAATACACACAGAATGCATCCCAGTGCTCATGGAACATTCACCAAAATACACGGTCTGCTGGGCCGTGAAGGAAGTCTACAAATTTTAAAAGCCTGAAACCCTATAGATTATAGTCTTAGACCACAGGAAAATTGAGCCATAGTCATAATGAAAAGAAAACCAGAAAGTCTTTCAGTGTTTAAAAATGAAACCTAACTTTTCTTTATCTCCCAAGAGTCAGTGAGGGATTCGCAGTGGGAATTCTCCACCTTTCCCGCACCAGGGCTTGGAGGCAGTGGCACTCTGTGAGGGCACCCACTCTCAGAGGCTGCACAGCAATTAAGGCTCACATCAGAGCTCTGCCAGCCCCAGCCACACCTGGCAGCCTTGGCTTGTGGTCCCCCTCCCCCTAACCTGCAGCTGCCCTTTCTGGTGGCCCTGAGCTAAGGGGCTCAGCATGGCCATATGGGATTGGGAAGGCCCAGCCTGAAATACTTCTAGTTATGATGCTGCTACTCTCCTGTCCTCATAGGTCCCAAAACACAATTTCTGAGTGAAAAAAATGTGTCATATTGTTCTCAAGTTTTTGAAAATAAGCGTGTGAGCTATCTATTAGAAATGCTGATTCAATTTGTTTTCATTTTCTGGGACAATAAACAGCCCCAAATCATGATTATGACTTACTGAGCGCTCGCTCCTGTGATTCATAGCATGGACTCTTTGTAGAGTTCTCCCTTTCAAACTCCTAAGCGGAGATGTGCCTATGATTAGTCACATTTTTATATGGTTAGAGACTGTGTAAGTCACACGGGATTTTATCAGGGTCAGAAACCAAAGTAGGGTCCCCAAATGGAACCCAAATCCCTGTTTATTCTACATACGGTGCAATTTTCCCTCTTACCTCAGGTCTTAGTGACCTGGAAATGTAACAAGTGTGTGGCTAGCTGGAATTAATTCAGCTGGCCTTTTTCTTTTTTCTTTCCTTTTCTTTTTTTTTTTAACCTCTGTCTAATAAAATAATTATCTGGGTGGAAGACCTTTGAGTAAGGTACTCAAATAACCCTAGGAATAGAGACATTGTAATGTTTTTCTGATTTTACAGTCACTGGAAGGAGATATGTTTTCTCATTGATTCAGCCCCCAGTATCTTCACAGCAGGAAGACAAGTCTGAAACAGTACTTAAAAAAGAGCTCAGTCTGTTCCACAAAAGGAGCCAATGCTAATTGTTAGGTTTGATCGCAGACCGATTGAGTGGAATAAAGGCACCAAGGCAAGCGAGCATTCGAGGACCGGCTTTACTGCAAGCACCCTCGGGCGAGGTTCCGCGACTCTGGGGGACAGAGAGTCGGGAGGTCGCACGTGGGGCAAAGAGGTAGGGGCTTATATGGGGTTCCGCTGGGGAAGTCCGGAGAGGAGGTACTGAGGCCTTGTCGAGTTTTTCCTAATAAGGGCCGAATTCAGCTGCGGGGCTCCTCATTGGTTCGTCGGTGGGAGGAGAGAGGTTTTGGTCTCCCCTTTGAGTTTGCCTCCCGGGTCTGATGCGGCCGTTGTCGCAGGAGGGTGATGGCGGGAACCGCGGCCATCTCAGGTGTCCATCATTTTGAGTGGTTCTCCCCTCTCTCGCCCGACCCCAACACTAATAATCAATATCGCTAAAATATTCCCTTACCTACTGTTACTTACTTCCCAACCCTTGTAGTCTTTACATGTTGTGACTATGATTTATGTCACTCAAAAATTTCAGGGAAAGAACCTACACAAAGCATCTGAGCTTTAGGGGTACTTAATGTTTAAATTAACTGTGACAGTTACCTACTTTGTTCTGTTCTAGAAGCCCAGCAAATGGGGCCAGAGATCTCTAAGATGTCTGGCAGTTCGAAAATTCTGACTTTAAATTACTTCTATGACTCAGAGACTTAGGCAAGAAGGGGAGGAGTCCAGCGGCTGTGAACCCTCTGTTAACCCGTAACCAGGCAACATTCTGTAGGTGTCACTAACAAGAATTCTTAGTATTCTTGTTAAAGATTGTCCCAAGTTCCCCCACTTCAGTCATGATTATAACAATAATCTGTTTTCTTTTTAAATTATAAAATGGGGCTCCTAGGTGGCTCAGTGGGTTAAGCCTCTGCTTTCTGTTCAGGTCATGATCTCAGTTCTCTGCTCAGCGGGGAGCCTGCCTCCCCCTCTCTCTCTGCCTGTCTCTCTGCCTACTTGTGATCTCTGTCAAATAAATAAATAAAATCTTAAAAAAAAAAAATCCTGCTGGTTAACAGCAGCACAGAGGACGACGTTCTTGTGCATGCTAGACCCTTGGGTGCAGACCCAAGCATTGTGAGTTCATCTCCAGCCACAAACAGACTCACAGTATGAGGATGCTTTGACAGACTAAGAAGCACTTAGCCATTCCAAGGGTGGAACCAGAAGGGGAGGCTCTTCCCTCTTAGAGCACTACTTTCAGGCTCTTAAAATTGCCTGGGAAGGGGGTGCCTGGGTGGCTCATTGGGTTGAGCCTCTGCCTTGGGGGGGGCTGCTTCCCCCCCCCATCTCTGCCTGCTTCTCTGCCTACTTGTGATCTCTGTCTGTCAAATAAATAAATAAACAAATCTTTGAAAAAAAAAAAATTGCCAGGGAAATGTGTGAGATCCTTGCATATCCTAATGCCCAAGCCTTGGCGGGCCTGGGAGCAGCTGACCTTCTGCAGAGCCAGGCCCGCCCCTGCTGGCAGGATGAGCTCCCGAAGGGAAGGGGCGGTGCTCTCCGGTAGTCTGCAGCCCCAGGGGGTCCGCCGGGAAGGGCGGGTGTCTTGGGGGGAGGGTCCCACCCACGACCCCGCCCACGTGTGCAAGCCCGCGGGTCACAGGAAGGGCCAGGAGTCTGGGGGGTCCTACCCACGACCTCGCCCACGCGTGTAAGCCCCAGGATCCGCGGGGAAGGGTGCGTGTCTGGGGGGGGGGTTTGCCTACCGACACCACCCACGTGTGCGCAGCCCCAGGGTCCGCGGCAAGGACCGGTGTGTGTGAGTGTGGGGGGGGTCCTGCCCACGCCCACGCGTGCACAGCCCGAGGGTCAGCAGGAACGGGCAGGAGTCTGGGGGAGGGTGGTTCTGTCCACGATCCCGCCCACGCGTGCAAGCCGGGGGGCTCCGCGGGAAAGGGCGGGTGTCTGGAGGGCCCTGCCCCCCCCCCCCCCGGCACCCCCCCCATCCTTCCCGCGCCCACGCGTGCGCAGCCCGGCGGGGCGTTGGGCTTAGGAGGGGCCGCGGGCGGCCACGTGGCCCCGCAGGAATGCGCGGGCGTGAGGGTGGAGCGCGGCCGAGGACGGGCAGGGGCGGAATCCAATGGGCTCCCGGCACCGTCGGATCCGGCCAATCAGGGCGTGAGGGTGGAGCTGCCTCCCTAGGGGCGGGGCCGGGGCGCATCCCCCGGCGGCAGAAGCGGGGCAGGGTGAGGGGCGCTCAGAGGGACGGCGGGCGGGGGTCTCGGCAGGGTGAGTGCGGGCTAGCGGGCCGGGGTTCTTGAGGGGCGAGATCGGGCCGGGAGGCGGGGCTCCCGGGGGGACGATACGGGCCCAGGGCAGGAGCGGGGGTCCGGGTGGGGGCGTGAGTGTCGGCCGGAGGGAGCAGGGGTCCTGGGGGCGGGGGGAGGCGAGGTTGCGGTGGGGAGGCTGCGGGCCGGCGGGGGGAGGCGGGGGTCCTTGGAGGCAGCGTCCGGAGACTTAATCGCGGGGCCGCGGATGAGTGTTTTTCCCTGAAAGCCTGTCTTTTGCGGAACGCTCGCACGCTCGCTCAGTCCGGCCGGTCTGTGAATCCCGGGCTGCCCGCCGCCCGAGGTCTGCGGGTCCGGGCGCAGACGGCGCGGGGTGTCCCCTGGTTCCCAGGAGCAGTGCAGCTAACGGACCCAGCGCAGCCCCCAGCTCCAGCTCCAGCTGGGTGCTCCCTGTGCCTTCGGCCCCGCGCACAGTGCACGTAACAGGCCGTGAGCGGCCGCGCAGCTTTAGTGGGGCGTCCTCCTAGCTCCCCTGCGCACTGCCAGCGCGGGTAATGGGCCGGTGCAACCCCCCAGCTCCCGAAGTGTGTCCCCTGCACCCTTGGGCACAGACAGTGCGGGTAAAGGATCACAGGCAGCCTCCCAACTTCAGTGGGGTGCCCCCTGTCCCCTGGCACGACAGTGCAGGTAGCAGACCATGAGCAGCACCCCCCAAGTTTATCAGCAGTTACCCCCCAACCCCCGCAGCCGCGCACAGGTGTGGCAGTAACAAGCCCATGAGCGGCTGCCCCCACCTTCAGCCTTGTGCCCTGTGTCCCTGTGTCCCCAGGGTTGGTGGTGGTGGGCTGTCAGGATCCTGCAGGAGAAATGATGGGTTGAGGTGTTTATTTGGAAGAATAATTTCCCTTTTCCTCCAAAGACAAAGTCATTGGCCTGCTTTAGGATGAAGGCAAACGCTACTTAAAAAACAGGTGGTTTCCCCTTCGCCCAGAAACTGAAGCAGGTGTGCCGCCCACGGTGGGGAGATGCCTACTTCTTCCCACCTGGCCACACTTCTCTGTGGGACCTGAAGTTCTGAACATAAACACTTGAGTAAATGATTCAGCTTGTCCCAGGGCATCAACGTTCAGAAAACAACAGCAGATATATTTGATGTCATGTACTATTCATGGCCGTGACTCACTTTTGCTAGAGGTAAAACTTCTCATTAACCCCAAACCTCCTGGGCTTTTCTTTTGGCTCTAGTTGAGCCACAGAGTAAAACTGGAGTAGCCTGCTGCATTCTGGACCCTGTGCAAGGGTTACTTTGTTTCCCCGCAGATGCAAGAGTTACTGAGTCCTCCCCCACTCAGGTGCAAGGGTTACTTAGTTTCCCCCCAGGTGCAAGAGTTACTTAGTTTCCCCTGCAGGTGCAAGGGTTACTTAGTTTCCCCACAGGCTGAACGTTGCAGGAAGTGTGGTTTTCTCTGTTCATTTATTGCTTACAAAATGTAATCTGAAGATGTTCCCTAGGAAATCACTTTTATTAGAGAAGGAAGATGAGATTTCCTGTTTGTAGTTTTAAAACATCATTTGCTCCTTAGTCTGACAGCGTTCATTTGATTGGCTCAAGGATATGATTTAGTGGCCAACATTTTTAGGTCGGTGTATCATGTCTTTTTGTCATTAGATACAGACTTTGATGGTGTCTTGTCATTTGTCTAAGATGCTCTTTCCTAACTGGTTAGTCTTTCCATCAAAAGAGTTAGAATTAGGATAGATGAAAATTCAAACTGATTCAGGATAGCTTTCTACCTTTTAAAAGTTGAGCTTGACTTTCTGTAAATTTACTGTCCGTATCATCTAGATTTTCTGAAGTGCCATATTTTCTCTGTAGTTTCTTTTGTGGTGTAGTCAGAAGGAGAGTCTTCGGGAATTCTTTTGGATGGAGGCATGCTGGTGACTTCAAGGGGCTTTGAGAGGAGCCCTGGGGTGAGTTCTGGAACTGCGTGCCCAGCCCTCGGTGAGTCAGGTTATCCCACAGAGCTTCTGTTCACTCCTTATGAAATTGCTAGAAGGTAGTACCTATGGCTTATTACACATAAACTTTCTGCCTAATGAGGAACAACTAAAACCGAAGGGAGTTGGGCTGTATTATTCTGTAAATAATACTTTTAAAACCCCGTCATGAGATACGGTATTTTATTGCACAGAGAGTCCTTGGAAGGCTGCAGGGAAAGACTCAGGTCTCAGAGCACGTTCGTGTTCCGTTGATATGTGACTCACGGTTTGCCCAGGTAGGAAGGTGAGTGCAGAGAAATAGGACAGACAAGGAACGGAGGTGATAACCATTCAGGAGGTCACCTTCTCCCTTTCTCATGAAAGCCTTGGACCAGTGTAATTCTGGCAAGAGGAGGGAATCCTGGAGCTTTGCAGCACACAGGGCAGTTCCAGGTCTGTGGAGAGCTACCAGGGGTCCCGGAGGAGAGCGGATGTGTTCTGCAGGAGGGTGTGGGCAAGGCTGGCTCCAGGGGTGGCCATGTGTCCCCCTGTGACAGTTGTGACAGGTCACGGCTGTGATCAGGTTGCTGGCTGAGGACAGGGGAGGCCCGGGTGGAGAGCTGGTGGGGCCCCAGTTCAGACTGCTCCGTGGCACCAGGCAGAGACGCTGGTTTGGGCTTCTTTCTTTGCATGTGTGTGAAGTTTCAAAACCTCCATGATGGAAATGACGGGTTTTCAGAACCTCTGTTCCTCTTATATTTCCTGCGCTCCTCTAAGTCACCGCCGTGAATTGTACCTGCTAGGGGAAGGGGTGTCTGTGCCTTATTTCCTATTTTAATTCATGGAAAAAATGATTTTTTGAAATACTAAAAACCCTTTGTGCGTGTTCATGTTTTTCTCTTCCATGAACCCCCTTCCAGTATTAGAAATTACTTTTTAATGTAAAACAGCCTCAGAACTGTAACAGGGTGCCCTGGCCTTTGTGCGGGGGAGAGCTGGAGAGGGAGTGTGCTTGCTGTTGGGCTTGGGGAGTGGCACGCTGTGCTTGAAAAGGAAATCCAGGCCCCACGGTGCGGGGTGGGGTGGGGGTGGCTGCGCACCTGGTGGCCCACCTTGGGCTCTGAAACCTTGACCTGGTGAATCACTTGTGACTTGACCTGGGGAATCGATGAAGAAAACAGAATGAACCGTGGAGGGTGCCTGCATCCTTTGTACTTCGACAGCTCCATGGAGCAAAGGAACCCATTGCCCGTGAGGTGTGTCAGGATCCCTGACGTGGGCTTTGCTTCTTACGAAGAGGGTCTGTCTTCAACCTCCTCTGAACCAGAGCTGTGCTGTCTGGCTATGGAGACCCAGACCCTTACACGTGGACATTATTATTTTTAAGAAAGAAACACGGACATTTACTTTGAGATAGAAATACCGAATGGAAAACCGCAGTCACATATAGATGTGAGAACCGAACTTGTGTTTCTTTCCTTGGTATGGGCGGCGTGGGGCTACCCAGATGAGGAAGGCCAAGGCATTCTGTTTGGATAGAAGTGAGCTGTGCACGCGGAGTGCTCTATTCTCTCCTCTTCCTTACTTCTCTCAAGGGAAAGTGGAGTGGGGACTGGAGCCGATGTGAAGGGACGGGAGACAAGTGAATGGAAGAGCCGTGTTCACGCTGATTTGCTCCGTGCCCATTGAGCGGAAGTTGGAAGCCTGGACTTGGAAGCATTGGTGTTCAGGGAGGATGTGGTCCGAGTTTCCCGCACACGGAGTCACCCCACTGGTCTGCCTCATCGGACCAGGTCCTGCCTGCCTTTTTTTTTTTTTTTTTTAAAGATTTTATTTATTTATTTGACAGACAGAGATCACAAGTAGGCAAGAAAGGCAGGCAGGGAGAGAGAGGAGGAAGCAGGCTCTCCGCGGAGCAGAGAGCCCGATGTGGGGCTCGATCCCAGGACCCTGGGATCATGACCCGAGCCGAAAGCAGAGGCTTTAACCCACTGAGTCACCCAGGTGCCCCAGGTCCTGCCTTTCTAAGGGCAGCTTGAGAGTGGCTTGAAACCCTAGGGCATTGGCTGAGCAGTCTGGATGGGACCCCTGTGTGGGCCAGTGTAGACACAACCCAGGGAATTCCAGAGCTAATGATGAGCACATTTCTGAGGCTGGAGTTCGTTTCTCTGCGAGAAGCCTTGAGCTGGGGCAGAAAGAATTCACTGTGTCTTTTTACTCCCCGTGTGAGCAGGTCTGAGCTTGGCCGGGCTGCCTGATCAGACAGCCGGGAGGTTGTGGGCTGTTGCGGGCTGTTGCTTGCTCCTTCCCAAGGACAGGGACTGGGCTCCCCGCCTGCCCCGTCCTCTTGCTGCACAAGTGATAAGAAAGTTGCTTCCTGTTTGGTTCTCAAGCCGGGGGCTCAGCAGGGGGTGGGAAGCAGCCCACGGCGGCGTGGACCATGCCCTGCGTGCCGCCTGCTCCCTGGGAGGAGCTGCTGCAAAATGTCATCTGCGTGGGTTCTGCAAATTCCGTCGGCAGAAGCTCTTCTTCCAGAGCCACACCCCTGAGAAATTCTCTCCCCGCTTTGCTGTGCTGTGGGGAAGAGGCCAGTGTTCATTTGGAACTGAAATCTCAGCTCCTGCCATTAGGTTCCAAGGCCACACGGCACACCAGTCTCCTTGGAGCTCTCATTCCACAAGGGGCCTCACGGGCCAGACTGAGGCCGAACCTGGGCGGCGGCTGCTGCTGCTTCAGGCTCCTTCCTGAAAACTGTGCAGCAAACCCTGGTTTGTGTTGAGGTCCCAGGAAAGAGGACAGGTGCACCATTCTGCCCCAGCACAGGAGGACGCCAGACATCTATCACAGGTGGCCGGTGCAGGGAGGAGAGATGTCTGTTTCCCAGGACCTTGGCCAGCGGGAGAATTGGACCCTGGGATGCTTCTCTGCTCAGCTTTCTCAGATGAACTCATCACGCAAGGGGAGGACGTGTGTGTGCTCCCCTGGAGTCGAGGAAGGTGTCTGGTTCCAGGTTTCATGTGCAAGTGGGTTTCTCTCTTTTTTTTTTTTTTAAGATTTTATTTATTTATTTATTTGTCAGAGAGAGAGCGAGAGAGCGAGCACACAAGCAGGCAGAGCGGCAGGCAGAGGTGGAGATAGAAGCAGGCTCCCTGCCAAACAAGGAGCCCGATGCGGAACTCGATCCCAGAACCCTGGTATCATGACCTGAGCCGAAGGCAGCAGCTTAACCGTCTGAGTCCCCAGGCACCCCAAGTGGATTCCTCTTATGGCTCATTTTCCTGATGGTCTTCAGGGTGCCGTAGGTGTACCCATTGCCCCGGGCATCCTGACTGTGTAAGAGCTCTGGTCACCTTTTCCTCCAGGGCTCTGCTCTAGAAAATTGGAGGGAGTCCGTGGTGAAACCATCCGAATAGGCCTCCACTCCCCCCTTGCTGAGATGGGCTGGTGACTGTGATAACTGGTCTGGAGATGGAAAGCAAGAAACAGGGCTGGGGTGCTGAAGGGGGAGGTGGTGCTCGATAGTCACATAGGGGCCAGTGGGTCTTCACTAGGAAGGTGATGCTTGAGTGAAGTTCAAAAGAAGGTGAGTGAGATCACACCAAGAGCTTTCTATGGGAAGGGAAAGCATATGCAAAGGCCTTGGGGCAGGAGTAGCAAGGAGGTCCTGTGGTCACAGGAGACAAGCTTAGGACATGACCTCAGGGAGGTGATAATAGTGTGACAGAAAGCCATTGCAGAGCTGTGACCCCGTGGGACCCTGTTTCACTGGGCCATCCTGGCTACAGTATTGAGTTCAGATGACACAGGGTTGAGGATGGGTAAGGGAAGTCAATGAGGAAGCTTTTCCAGGAACTCAGGCAGAGATGGGCTCCGGTGTGGACCAGACAGGCGGCCTTGGAAGGAGGGGTTAGTGCTATTCTTGGCACCTGTTGAAGATGGAGCTCACAAGGCTTGCTGGTGGGTTCCATATTGGGCATGGGAGAAAGGAGGAATTGAGGTAAGTCTGAGCTCTTGTGGGTTGTCCCGAGCGAGGTGAAGGAGAGGTTTCTGAGGGTAGGAGGTAGTCTGTGTTCCACCTGCTGAGGAAGGTGCCTTTCACAGTGGACCCGTTGATGTTTGTGTCTGGGAGAACTCTGAACTTCTACCCTCTTAGCAACTTTCATGTACAAGTCTCCCCCACTTTTCTCAAAGTTCATGGTAAGACACTTGGTGTTTTAGAAAGATCTATGTTATTACCGAGCTCCAGTAGCAGGAAGAAACCTGAAGAGGATTTCCCTCTTATGAAAAAGTCAAAAAGAGGGACGCCTGGGTGGCTCAGTTGGTTGGACGACTGCCTTCGGCTCAGGTCATGATCCCGGAGACCTGGGATCGAGTCCCGCATCAGGCTCCCAGCTCCACAGGGAGTCTGCTTCTCCCTCTGACCTTCTCCTCGCTCATGCTCTCTCACTGCCTCTCTCTCAAATAAAGAAATAAAATCTTTAAAAAAAAAAAAAAAGAAAAAGTCAAAAAGAGGGCATTGTGTTCAGCATCTGTTTTGTGGGGAACCCCTACAGGCGGCGTGCACCCCAGCCAGCTCCTTCCTGGGCACTGCTCTCCGCATCTGGCCACCAGCGCTTTGAATGGTGTCTGTGAGCATCTGCTGTGCTTTATCTCCATGTATTTTGGGCATCCGTTAGGATATTGTGTCCTGAGGCCTAAGAAGAGCCAGAGAGAAGTAATTTTGGGGTCTGACATGCTCACTCATTTTTCCACATGAATGAAAGGTCATTTCTTCTTCAGTTTACACCATTTCTGTTGTGAAAGATTTCATAGGAACCTGTACCCCGTCCTGCAGGGTTAGCTTTCGTCTCCGTGCTGCACAGAACATTCCATGACTTGCGGATTGTATCCTTGGAATTTTGGATCTCTCACACCCTTCGCTCATTTTGCCCAGTCTCCACCCCTGGCAACCACGTAAAATGAGATCATATGGGATTTGTCTTTCTTATTTCAGTTAGCCGCCAGGGCCATCCACGTTGTTGCGAACAGCAGAATCTCTCTTGACGGCAGAAGAGCACCCTCTGCACGTGTAAGACACTGGATTTTCTCTTTCCGTTCGGCCATCAGTGGACACTGATGTTGTGCACATGTTGGCTGTTGGGAATAAGGCTGCAGTGGACGTGGGGGTGCACATACCCTTTCAAGGTCTTGTTTTTGTTCTTTTAGGGTAAATATCCAGAAGGGGGATTGCTGAATCATATGGTATTTCTAGTTCTTGTTTTTTGAGGACCACGCTGCTTTCCAGAGTGGCCGCACCAGTTTGCCTTCCCAACAGCAGTGCAGGAGGCTCCCCTCTCTCCGCATCCTCGCCAACACTTGTTGTCTCTCATCTTTTTGATACTAGCCATTTGGACAGGTGGGAGGCAGTATCACATGTGTGGCTTTGATTTCCATTTCCCTGATGGTCAGTGATGTTGAGCATCTTTACATATGCCTTTTGGGCACTAGTAGGTTTTCTTTGGAAAGCTGTTCAGATCCTCTGCCCATTGTTTAGTTAGGTGGTTTTTTGGCTACTGTTGTATGAATTGTTTATACATTTTGCATTTAATCCTTTATGAGATACATGATGTACAAATATTTTCTCCCATTTGTTAGGTTACCTTTATATTTCGATGATGGTTGATGTGTTTAATCTCCACATATTTGGGTCTTTTCCCATTTTCTTGGCGTTGAGTTCTGGTTGCATACTCTTGTGTTTGGAAGAGGTTCTTGATACGATTTCAGTCTCCTTAGATTTGTTGAGACTTGTTTTGTTGTCTAAGCTGTGCTTTCTCTCGGAGAACATGTGTGTGCACTTAAGAAAAATGTATATTCTGCTTTGGGAGTGAATGTTCTGTGTACCATTGAAGGCCAATGTTCCTTATTTTCTGTCTGGACCATCTGTCATGCGTACTCTACCCGGAGACTTGGTGGAGCTCAAGGAGAAGATACCCACCACTCTGGAGGGCTGCAGGTCATGGAGTCCCTAGTCTCCCAGTTATCAGCATCTTCATGGTCATGAGCCTCCACTCTTGCCCCGTGGCCTCCTGAGTGTTGCCCTCCATCTGATTGGCCGTCCTCCCCAGTGCTCCAGCCACATCAGTCACTTGATCAGACACATCTGTGGGTCCCCTCTGAGCCCAGGATGAGGCCCTGCCCTGGCGGGGGGGCTGCAGGTCCCCATGACCGGTGAGCCGCTTCTCCTTCCATCCTGGGGCCTTCCTCCTCTCAGTCTTCCTCCGGGAAGCAGTACCTACTTCCCCGCTCTGGGCTCCTCCTCGCCTCATGGAGTCTTAGCTGGCTCTATGTCTGTGTCCCTGCCACAGGCCTGCTGCATGGGCAGAGTGACTGTGCCATCTGGACACCCTGCTCTTCCTCTTCCTGGGGTCCACGGTGTGGCCCCAGCCGGTGTTGGGTGTGTGGGCAGCCCCAGGTCCCCTGGGGCAGGGTTGGGAGTTGTGTCTTGGGGGGAGGAAGCAGGTAGGGCTGGACCTCCCCACCCCCGGCAGAACTGCCGGCCCTTGGTGTTTGAGGACCTGCTCACTGTGCTCTGGGGTGACAGTGCTTATTCTGGGTCTGACTGATGCCGTAGCACATCGGCATGGGCCCCTTCTCTGTGGGAGCCCCTCAGTACGCTTCCTGTACATGGCACCCTCGCTGTGGGAATGGGAGTGTGGGGCAGCCCCCCCCCCCCAACATGCACAGCGGGCAACCAGGGGCATGGACTCTGGCCCCAGGGCCTCCTCAGAGACTTCCATTCTGAGGCCTGGCATCCTTGTCTGCGAGGGTGGTGTTTAAAGTTGGAATTCACGTTCTGCAGGAAATCTGGGCTCGTGGCCTTAGGGGAGGGACTCGCGATTTTACTGGGGGTCACGTCCTGAGCTGACCCTTTCCTGGGGTGTCCGTCCCCGTCCTTAAGCGGGTCCGGGGAATGACAGGGTGGCCTGAGCAGGCTGCGGAGGGGGACCAGCCCCAGAACTGGTCAGAGAGAGGGACGCCTTACTGGCAGGCTGCCTGGGGGCGGGGATGGGTGAGTGGCTTCACTTGCCGAGGCAAGGGGAGGCTTTCTTCCCTCCAGGAGGAACTTGCTGCTGTTGTGTGAACATGACACTTAATGAAAACATTTGTGGGCAACATTATCTGTTAAAGACAGAGTTAACTTACTCCCCAGTACGTTGTGGTCACTCGAAGCAATTGGAATTTTGTCCAGGTGATGGGGAGGTTTGGAAAAAACTCTGGGTTCTGACCTGGCTGAGCCCTCTTGGTGGGGTCATCGTGTGGGCGGGCGTCTCGGGAGCTTGCCCCGGGGATGTGCTGTGTGGTCCTGAAGCACTTGCCGCCTGTGAGTTTAGTCTGGTCCCCCCATCCCCAGAGGGTGCGGATCGCTGCCTCTCGGGTCCTGGCAGAGCCCTTGCGGACCCCAGCCCCAGGGGCAGCCCCCACCCACCCCACATCCCAGTTCTGTAGTTTGGGTACTTAAGAGACTGAAGAAGAGGCCAGCAGGGGGGAGGGGGAGGAGGGAGTATGCCCCCAGCAGAGGTGAGGGCAGGAGGGACAGCATGGGAGGGGATGGGTCTGCAGGGTCCTGGGGCCTCCCCACCTGAGTCTCTAGCTGCCCACATGAGGACCAAACCAGGAGCACCTGCAGCTGCCCCCTTCCCTCCCCCTACCCCCCTTCTCCTCCCTCCCCTGCCTCTCCCCTTCCTGCCTTCCCTCCCTCTCCCTCTTTTTCCCTCCCCTTCCCTTCTCTTCCCTGCTCCTTCCTCCCTCCCCCTCCCTTCTCTTCCCTGCTCCTTCCTCCCTCCTCACTAGGTCTTGAAAGTGAGCCACCACTGGCTTTTGTTCCTTGTTAGCAGCCCCAAGTACACAAGTAGGTAGATGTTTCAGCTCCACAAATGCACAGGGTATGGCTCCGGTGTTAGTCATTCATCGGAGCTTGGGGGCATTGCTCCAGGGTCATGTGCATTCCTTCTTTCCAACCTGCATGCAGCTGCTCACAGCTTTGACAGGGAGCCCGGTCTGGAGAGGCCTCGTGCGGTAGCCCCGTCCAGAGCCACAGCACAGCCAGGCCTGTGGGGTAGGCACGTGGGAGGGGCAGAGAGGGACAGCGCTCTCTCTTGAAGAAAGCAGCGGTGCCCCGTCCTGACTCTGGGTCGAGGGCTGGCGAGCAGAGCAGCCAACAAGGAGGCAGACCTACAGACGAACTCGCTGGGGAGGAGGGGAAGCAGAGGCATAGTGGTCCTAAGGGGAAGGAGGCAGGGGTGCAGAGCACTGTGGGGAGCACACAGCATGGTGAGCTTCATAGGCCAGGCCGCAGAGAGGGAGCGGGGAGAGTGCGGGTGTGGGAAGCACCTCAGCCCGGCCCCCACCCCCCCAGTCCGTCCCTGGCTTCCCTCTCTTGTGAGCTGGGACTTTCAGTCAGCCCACTGTCCCGACCAGCTGTCTCTGCTCTGCCCCCCAGCCACCATTAACCCGCGGTCATTCTCTTCCATCCCAGGACACCCCAGGATTCTGTTTCCTCAGGCCGTGAATTGGGGCTGTTCCTACTCAGGATTAATCGTGGAGAGGTTTTGTTCCACTGAGGCTGGGTGTTGTCCTTTTCCACGGGGACAGGCTTCCGGGAGAAAGATGTGTCCTTCCCTCGTGGCTGGGAGCAGAATTGGGCCCTGCGGAAGGTGGTGCGGCCGGAAGGTGGTGCGGCCGTGGGGGGCGGGCTGAGAGAGGACCAGGGTCGGAGTGTGCAGGGGAGGGGCATGCAGGGGGCGGGCAACCCAAGGGCCAAGGCTGCAAGGGAGGCGGAGAGCTGAGCACAGGTGCCCCGGCCCAGCCTCAGGCTAGAGGTTGCGACCACGGGGGCCTCACCTTCGTACTCTGGACCCTGGGCTGTTTGGGAAGGAGCCGCTTAGCCGCTGGCGGCCATAGGTTTCCTAATACCGTTGACACAGAATAAATTTGCTTATCTTTTAGTTTTTTGTCTTCTGGGGCCAGTGAATAAAGGAGGGGAAAGGGTCTGGGGTTGGCATCAGTCTGACACGAGTGCGTAGCTTACAGTCGGGTGACGCGGACACCGGATAGCCCCGCGTAGCTGTCCTGACCCCAGGCCCGACCCCAGCCCTAACCCAACCCTAACCCTTGCTGCAGCCTCCCTGGTAAAGCCCAGGTGCTCACGGGCTAGAAGTGCTGGACAGCTGAGCCCCCTGCAAGCTTGTGGGAAGATTCTCCGTCCTTCCCTCTCCCTTGCGCGTCCCCTTAACTGTGAAAACGTTCTGTGCGGGAGGCTGGCACGTTTGGTCTGCCGTGGAATTTAGACTTAGCCGGTGCCATTCGGCAAGATGTGCGCCGTGAGATCTTGTGTGCTTATCCTCGTCGCTCCACGGTCTCTGTGGGCGGAGAGCCTTACCGAGGTGACGTCCGTCCAGAGGCAGTCCCAGAGGGCGTGCCCCTGCCGTGGGCCCTTGGGGTTTCCTGGCGCACCCTGCTCAGCGCCCCGCTCCCTGCCCCATCTTCCCCGGGTTCTGTCCTTGGGGGTCCTCTGAAGCGGGAGGGCCCGAGCCTCCTTGTCGAGGCAGTTTCCACGCCGGTGCTCCGAGCCAGCCCCTTTGGTTGGGATGCTGGGTGCTCTGTCTCGGACAGGCCAAGGTGGGTCCTTGCTCTGGTGGTGGTGGTGGGCTCTGATGGGGCTGGGCACAGGCCCAGCCACCTGCAACCCATTTTTCTGTGACCCAGACTGGGGAGACTGATGGAGTGGACGTCTGGACCCCCCCCCCCCCCTGGTGCCCACAGTGCACAAGAGGCTGAGCCTGCCGTGCGGTGAGTGAGTCTGTTCCCTCGGAGGCGCTGCGCCAGCCTCAGGGACACACGGAAACCCTGCAGCCGGACCCCCGCAGGTGGGTTGCGTGGCTGAGGACCCGGAGGCAGGACCTGCAGAGCCCTGTGCAGCTGGGGCAGGTCGGGGAGCCGGGTGTCCCCAGAGCCCAGGCCCCCTGCCCCCTGCTGCGTGATCCCTCTGCTGCTTCTCTGTGGAAGGGACCCTGATTGGGAGTGTCCCGCTGTCCTCAGAACCCCGAATGCCGAGCGTTGCTGTGGTCACAGGCTGTGAGAAGCGTCTGTCCTCCTGAACCTTGGCATTCTTCTGCTCACGTGCCCTGGGTGCTCGCTCGCCTGTCCCACACACGGTGTGAGATGCCAAGAAATGCCGTGGGAGCCAAGGTTCGGGAGTATTTCTGCAATGTGGGAAAAAGCAGGAAAAGTGACGTGGGGTGTCCAGGGGCTGCCCCGGCCTCAGAGACCATCTTGTGACGCGGAGCCACACCACCTGCAGACAAGTCCCGTGAAATCGTCCTGCGGGGCTCAGCCTCTGGGCTCCTGCTCTGACGGAACACGTCATCTTTTTGTTTAAAACCGCAATCTGGGTGCACAATGCAGTCTTTCATTAGGACGCTTAAATTGGAAAGTGACCGCAGTCGCACGGTCCAGACAGGAATTAGGTCCTGCTGCCGTCTGTCGGAGGACCACGTTGTGTCCGCGAGGCTCTGTGCTCTGGCCGAGGTCAGTCTTGGACAGAGCCCCCTGCAGTCCACCTCGGTCCCCAGAACACTGTCTGCAAGTGCTGAGGGTCCCCAGGGAGGGCGCCATGTGTCAGGTGCCACCAGAAGACGGCTCAGGGGAAGCAGGGTTTTTGGTGTGGCCTGAAGGGCCCGGGGGGGCAGGACACCTTCGGGGTGCCGAGCAGGGTGAGTGCACGCTGGCCTCTGAAATCCGGGGGCAGAAGCGTGTGTTTGTGGGTCCTTCTCAGGAACGTGACTTCCCGTGGACGCTGCTGTGGGGAGAGCGGCGTCACAGAGCGTGCTGTGAGCCGCTGGACGCTCGCCGGTGTCCAGAACACAGATCGTGGCGCCAGAGGCTGGCTTTCAGTCCCCGCGCCGCGGCTCGGAGCGGGTCACGCGCCCGCAGGGGCCCCGTGGGCGGGGCGTGTTGGCGCAGGTGGCCGTTGGAGCAGCGGAACCCCAGCGGCATCTGTCCTGTCTGCGTCCGGTGGGCAACGGGGCGCTCAGCTGGCCTCTGTTCTCAGGTGTTTCAGGGACAGCTGGCGTTAACGAGATTTGTGCTCTGTGGTTTGAAAGAAAAGTGTTGAGGACGAGCGACCAGTGTGAGGAGAGAGGGGGCCCATGTTCAGACAGGAGGAGCCACGTGGCTGTGGCGGCTGGTGTGTCCCACCTCCTGCTGGAGGAGCCTGGGGCAGGAACGCCGCCCTTTGTCCCCAACCGGAAGGACGTCTTCCATGGCCGTGCCCCCCGCTGGCCTCGCGCCCCAGCGGCACCCGTGCTGAGATCAGACCCACAAGAAAGCTGTGAGTTGCCCGAAAGCCCGAGGACCCCTCTGGCCGCCCGGATGCTGTTGCTTGGGGATGTTCTCCACGCGGCTCTGAAAATGCCGGGTGTCCACACCCCGTCTGTGGCGACAACGCTGAGTGGCTGCACACCCAGGTCCTCAGCACCCGGACGGCTAAAAATACTTTTCCCTTCTTCCTCACTTCCTCTCGCGACTGTGGAGTCCATTGTCCCCTCTTCCTGCGGATATGTCGCGTCCTTCCTGTTCCCCGCGATGCCTATGGGGTCTAGACGCGCCGGCCGGGTGGGGCCGGATCCAGGGTGAGGACCAGCCCGGCGTTTCCTTGTGGGACCAGCATCAGCGGGAACCCCGGCATCTTGGACGTGCTCGTGTGCATTGCAACGTGTCACTGCTGGCTGGGTCCTCGTCCCTTTGCAAGCTCACGTGGTAGGACACAGAAGCATGGGAGACTTTGGGACTCACTGCCTTGGGAGGTGTCGTGGCAGGAGAAGGCACGCCCCTCCATGCAGCTCCAAGGGCCGTGTGATGCCTGCAGACATGTGCCCTGTCCCTCCCGCCACCCGCTGCCCAGGAGAGGTGGCCCGTCCTGCGTCCATGCTGCATCACAGGCCGTGGCCCCTGCGGACACCACGCTCAGTGCCTGGAACGCAGGGGACGTTGGTTGGACATTTGCTGGCTGACGTGGGGTGGTGGGCGTGGAGTTCAGTGTCAGGGTCTCCGCGCCTCTGTCCCCCTTCCTGTGAACCAGGTCACCGCAGCCGAGGCCACCGCTTCTCAGGGAGATGCGCTCCCACCTGCATTATTTCCTCCCGTAACCGTCACGGTCTGCGTGCGTCTGCTTTGGGAGCTGAGCGATGGTTTCTGGCCGGGAGGGTGAACTCTGCCGTGGGCTCTGTGGGCCCCCGCGGGATATATGTCATATCGAATCCTTGGAGAGGGCCGGGGGTGGGCGTGGTGGGACAGATGACGGACTGCAGTGTGACTCAACCAGTGCCCGCTGCCACCTGCCCAGTGCCCCCGCATGCCGGGCCCTGTCCCAACCCCCTGTGTTCAGATGTTTCACCCCTGCAGCAGCCGAGGCCACCCCCGCTGCTGTCCCTGTGCTCCTGGTGGCCTGCAGGAGGGCAGGGGTGCAGCCCCAGCATGGACATCCGTGTGTCCTGGGTCTCCCCTGGGGTGGGTTCCCGGAAGCCCTCCACATCTCCGTTTCTTCATTTTGGAACTAGCACAGGAGCCCGTGTCCTGGAGGAGAGATGGGACGAAGCTGGCGGACGGGCCTGAAGCATAGTGCAGAGGGGCGGCAGCGCGAGTAGTGTGGGCCGTGCCCCCATCGGGGTCCTCACCAGCTTCCCCTGTGCTGCCCAGGCTGAGAGCCGGCATGTGGGCACCGCAGCTGTGTTGGCAAGGGACCCACAGCTTGCCCTGCCACGGGCAGGTGTGGGCTGGGGCATTGTCACCGCCGTACCCACCCGTGGTGCCATCCTTGCCACCTCAGAGCCTGGGCGTTGGCCATAGGAGCTGGGCAGGTGTCTGGTGCTGTAAGCCCTTGTGAACCAGGGAGCTGGCAACAGGATGGCCCTCTTGGGAGCTGGGGACGAACATCCTCAAAATGTGGCTTTCACGTTCTCAGACTTCGTTTTCTTCCAAAAACACATTGGGAGGTCTCAGTACCTCCTCTTCGGACTTCCCCAGCAGAATCCCGTATAAGCCCCTACCTCTTTGCTTCGTGCAAAGAGACTTCCCGACTCTCTTTCCTCCGGAGTCGTGGAACCTCGCCTGAGGGCGCTTGCAATAAAGCCGGTCCTGGCGGGGGAGGGGGGGGGACGGACAAACAAACAAAAACACATTGGGAAACAAAAAGTGCAAAGAAGAAGAAAAGGAATAAAGCTGGGTGTGCAGAGACCTGGCCTAGACCCCAGACCTTAGCGACTGAAGGCTTAGGGGACTGTCAGCCCAGTTGGCGATCCTGGGCAGCGAGTTGTTGACTCGAACCCAAAGCTGAAGGAAGAGAAGGGGCAGCCGTCTGCCCCGGGCTCCTTTCTCCCTACCCTTGTGCCAGGCTGGGAGGGGTCCGCCAGCGAGCTCGGGTGTGGAGGGAACTCCTGGCCACGACCCTAGGGAGATCAGGCCCATGGGGACTCCACTTGCTCACAGGCGTGATTTCGGGGGCGAGTGGCCGTCCTTTGAGGGTGGGTGCTGGTCCCTCGGTGAGCACCGTGACTGGGGCTGATGTCAGCCTCTCACCTGTGGTGATTGTGGTGTCTTTCCCCCGGCAGGGGTCCGAGGACCGAGGTTTCCCAGCTGTGCCATGGACCAGCCAGAGCTGCCCACCTCGGCTCCTGAAGGTAACGGTCGTCTTGCAGGGCCCCTTCTGACATGGGGGGGCCCCCAGGGAGAAGGGGAGGGTCTGGCCACACGTCCCGAGGAGGTGGAGTTCTGAGCCCCTGCCTGCCCAGTGCTCCTCCCTTACATTGGGGTGACCTGTCTGAGCCTCCTGCCGGGCCCGGGGCACCCCCTCGGGGCAAGCACCTGCCTGGGGTCCTGTGAGGTCCGACTCCTCCCGACCCATTGCAGACCCACGTGGGGGTGAAGACAGGTGGACCTCCTAACTGAGAGACCACAGGTAGGCTCCTTGCCACCCCAGGCGTCCACGAGTGGAGCAGCAGGATGGTTTCCAGGGCTGCCTCCTTTTGCACTCGGCTCGCTCAGGGAGAGCAGGGACCTTTTTTGTCTGGCTGCTCTGTATGTGAGGACGGCGAGGGAGGAGCCCTGTCCTGGGCCCTGGCCAGACCACAGAGACTACAGCGTGGCAGCAGAGGGCGTGGTGCTGTCACTCCCGGCTCACAGGGCACGGTCTGCTTGGGGCTCCCGTCCCCTGGGACTTCCCTTGACATGTGCCCTGGATAGACGTGTGTGTCCCTGGCATGCTGGGAGGCTGTAGGACCCGAGGGGCAGTGAGCCAGAGTCTGGGAGGAACCCATGTGGGGCCAGAGCCTGTCCATCCCTTCTCCTGTGCTGGCTGTGGCACTCTGGCCTTGAGTTTATGGTCTTGCCTCTTGGGAGGCATCGTGGTCTCCTGATGCCTTCCCAAAACTCATAGCAACCCCCCCCGCAACCACCCCGTGGCAGGGAAGGAGGAGCCCTCCGTTGTCCCGTTGCCAGAGGAACGTGGCCTCACCCACAGCCAGGTGGCAAGCACCTGCTGATGACGGGTCGGGGCTCCAACAGGACACAGAGAACAGAAGCTGTGTGCGAAGGGTGGAGGGGTGGTGGCCTGTGATGGTGGCATTGTTCTGGGGACACCGCTGTGCACACGCAGCCACCACCCCAGGGATGTCCGGAGCCAGGAGGAGGCCGACAAGGACGGGGGCTGTGAATGGCTCCTTGTTGGGGGAGCTGTTTGCGCCTGCTGCTTTGCAAAGCCCTTTTTTTTTTCTAATAATAGTAAGAAATAGAGCACAAATAGCCTTCTTTCGAAATGAGAGAAACATCTTATCTTGGGTTAAGCTTGTGTGTTATAATGTGGTCTTACTGGCCCCAGGGACAAAATGTGTCGCCTTTATCTCTGAGCTTAAAAATGAATATTCTCTTATTTTTTTCCCTCAGTGTCTTAGTTCCTCCATGGCATGGCTTTCAGACCTGTTCGTGGGTTTTCAGCAGCCCTTGAGGGCTGTCTGCTCGAAGAGGGGACAACCTGGGAGGGGTGTCTATGTGTCCCTGAGCCCTGGAGCCCCCGTTCCCCTGAGGGGTGAGTGACCTGAACCAGCCCATCCTGAGCCCAGGCTCTGTGTCAGCTGTGTAGACCGATGTGATCCAGGAGCAGAGGGTGGCAGGCCCGGGCAGGAGGCAGGTGGTGTCTCCCTCCCTGTCTCCGCTCAGGACTCTAAGTCCCGGTGGGAATTGTAACATTGTAGCCTGTAGTGACTTAGCTTTTGTTGCAGTTTGGGAAGACCCTAAGACCTTTTTGACCTGAGAGATCCAGTGTGAACTCTGTTTCCTTGGAAGTGCGCCGGCCCTAGTGGTCCAGTTTGCTGCTAGACCGGGGTGGGGGGCTCAGTTGTGGGAGGAGGGTGGTTGCGGGTCAGACCACATCCCTGGTGCTGTGCTTGCTGACGAGATTGTCAGGGTGTTGACCAGAGGGCCAGCCTGGCACGGGGTCTGAGTTGGCCCGGCTCCTCTGCGTGGAGGGCTGTGGGCGGGACCCTGGGTGGTGCCGGGGGACACACCAGGAATGTTGCCGGAGGTCGGGAAGGGGAGAGTCCAAAGCAAAGGGACTCCTCTGTGGGTTGGTTGATGGCCCTGTAGTGGCCCGGGGCCTGTGGGGATCCCGAGGTTCCTGCCGTGGACCTCTCACCCCAGGGGGAGTGTGCAGGGAGGGAGAGGGACCGAGGAGTGGCAGAGCTGGAGGGGCCTCCCAGAATCCAAGCAGAGCTCCTTGGATGTGACTCCAGAGCTCCAGCAGGAGGTCTGACATTGACGGTGGATTTTGTGCTGATGAAGACCAAGGCTGCAGTCAGGCCTGGCCTCCCGTGGGGAGCATGTCGGTTACCCTGGAGCACTCGTCGTGGGGGCAGAAGCAGGGGTCCATCAAGGAGGAGCCTGCCTGGGTAGCCATGCCACTTACTGTGGACAGGACCACGGATGTCGTCTCTTAGAGCCCGGAGGCAGGAGGCCCAGGGTCCAGGGGTGGGCAAGGTGGGTTCCTCACAGGCCTCTCTCCTTGTTGCATAGACGCTGTCTCTCCCCGTATCCTCCTGTGTCGTCGCTCTATGTGTGTCTGTGTCCCTTCTCCTTATGAGGACCCCAGTCCTGCGGTACCAGGGCCCGCCGTAGGGACCTCCACAGGAGCCGTGTTCAGAGGACTGGGGCTTTGGCCTTCAGCATAGGGTTTTGGGAGACACAAGTCAGTCCTCGAGAGGGAACGGCGGAAAGTAGCAGCCGGATAGGTGGGAGGAAGCCAGGACTGTGTAACGTCATTGATGCCAAATGCGGCAGTGAGGAACAGCCCAGGGACTGGAGGGGACAGATGCGGATGACCCACGGGCGTTGGCTTTGGGGACACATCCTCCAGCATCCCGTGAAGCCATCTCCCCAGTGGTGGGGAGGCAGCAGGGGTGGTGGGGGAGAGAGGAGCAGGTGGAACACAGGGTTTAGGGCAGCAAGACTCCTGTGTGTGACCCTGCCATGGTGGACACGAGTCATTGTCCAAAGCCATCAGGGGCACGGTCCCTGACGGGAGCAGTGGACTGTGGGTGACCGTGACCCGTCATTGTGGGTTGGTCATAAGAAAAGCTCTTTGCCACTCACTTTGCTTCCTGAACACATTAAACAGGAATTCTTTTCTCCCTGCATGGGGGAGCGCAGGGTTCAGGCCCATGGGGTCAGAGGTCATAAGGCTTTTTTTTTTTTTTTTTAAGATTTTATTTATTTATTTGACAGAGATCACAAGTAGGCAGAGAGGCAGGCAGAGAGAGGAGGAAGCAGGCTCCCTGGTGGAGCAGAGAGCCCGATGCGGGGCTCGATCCCAGGACCCTGGGATCATGACTGAAGGCAGAGGCTTTAACCCACTGAGCCCCCCCCGGGCGCCCCAAGGCTTCTTAATAGCAGTGTTTGCAAGGTCACGTGGGTGTATTTTATCTAATTCTTAACATGCCCCAGTAATAGAATATCCCTTCCAGGGAGAGCATTGGCCAAGGGAAAAGCCGGCATGTGATTCTGAGTCTGCCTTGCAGAGTGGGATGTGTGCGCGGCCTGATTTCTCACGTGGCTAAGTACCCCCCGCCCCAAACACCCGGCATTTCTGGTTGTGTGTGTAGTTGGTTGTCATTTCCCTGCCGTGTTGATCTGGCAAACGGAATCTCCGGGATGGAAACAGTTGTATTTGGAAAATGTTGTCAGTTTTGGTTTTTCCATTGAAGAGATTTATTGCCCCAAGACAGGTTGTGACCAGTTTGTTTCTGTGAATGAGCTGACTGCTGACTGACGAAGCCAAAACCCAGACCCGGAGTGTGTTCCCGTCGCTCTGCGCGCGACTGGAGTGGTTGGGGAGTACGTAAGTCACTGCGACGGGCTCGCAGGGACAGAGGTTCTGTGCACCCCCAAGGCCGGGTGCTGTCTGCTGGTTTTACTTGTAACGCTGCTTGCTCACTTGGACGACACGGGTGAGCCGTACCCACGTCTTCATTAAATACGGACCTCCGAGGATTAACGTTCTTGGCGAACTGGGCCGCCGTGTAGGAGTGCTGACGCCGGAAACAGCCGTGGAACAGGAGAGAAGTGTCCTTGTTGTAGAAAGTTTGCCAAACGCGGGAGCGCAGAGGGGGAAACGTGGGTCCTTCACGGCGGCCCGAGAGCGCACGGGCCCTGGGTTGGTCTCGTGTGAAGGGATTGCGTGGTGGTGAGCTGCACCCACCAGGTGCCCCTGCGGCGTCGTGCAGTGTCCCGTTGAGCGGCGTGACGTTCAGCCACGTTGTGCATCCACAACCACCCTCTGCCTCTAGAACGGTCCTCGTCCCACGCCGAAGCCTGTCCTCCGTGGCCTCTCACCTGTGCCCTCCCCAGCCTGCGTGTCCGCCGTCTTGTGAGTGGAGGCCCACCGTGGCTGCCCCTGGGTGACGGGCGCGTTTCACTTGGTGCGGTGGCCTTGGGTCCGTCTGTGTCGCAGAGAGGCCAGGGTTGTCTGTTTCAAGACCGAGTGTGCCCCGTTGTCTGTGTCGACTGTGTTTGATTTACGCTTTCATCTGGCCATGGGCTCTGGGGTTGTGTCCTCTCTTGGCTGTCGTGAATAATGCTTGGAGTGGGTGCACACTCTACGGTTACATGTGTACGGTTGCACACGCACGATCGCACGCGTGTACAGGTGCATGCACGTGTGCAGGCTGCACGCTCATGTACATTTACAGTTGTGTGGTTGTATACGTTTGTGATTGCACATCCGTGTAGTCACACGTCCAGTTGCATGCTGGTACAGGTGCACACATGTGTGGTTACACACGTGTGTGGTTTCATGGTGCATGTTTGCACATGCGTGGGCACACATTCTTGTGGTTACAGATGTGCATGGTTGCACACCTGCAGAGTTGCACACATGCATGACTGCACCATGGTTGCACATGCGTGTGGTCACACATTCTTAGGGTTACATGTGTGTATGGTTGCACACATGTGTGACTACACACTTATGGTTGCACGTGTGTGCAATTGCACACATGTGCGGTTGTACGTTGGTACAGTTGCATACATGCATGGTTGCACACGTGTGTGGTTGCACATTTGCATGGGCCTACAAGTACCTGCTTGATTGCCTGTTTTTAATGCTTCCATGTGAATCACCACCTAGAAGCAGGTGCTGGGCCGTGGGGGAGCTCCGTGTTTAGCCCGGACAGTGTGCACACCGGCTGCTCCAGTTCACGTCCCCTCCAACGGTGCACCGGGGTTCCAGTTCTCCAGTCCTCGCCAACCTTTATTATTTTCTATTAAGTGAGTATGAAAGGGCCAGTTAAAAACACTATTAGTCTGTCAGGAACCTCTTTCCAAATTACTGAATAAACTTCAACAAAATAATTTTAATGGTTTCTGTAGTAACGCACTGTGTAAACGTGTCATGATTTGGAGACTCTGTCTTCTACTATAAGATATGCAGGTAAGTATTCCGATGACCTCTGATCGTTTCCTCAAGGCAGACATTTCATGGTAGAATTTCTGAGTTGGAGGATATACAAAATTAGAAGGCTCGGGTAAATATTGGCAACCTACCGTCCACAGGGTCACCAGTGCACACTCTCATCAGAATTACGTGTTTTAAAGACATATTTTTCTGAAGCCTTTCCTTGATTCCATTTCAGTATTTGCCACAATCTTGCTTTTAGCTAATGAGGGTGAAGTCCCAGAATGCCGGCTGGGCCCCATGTGTGCCGTGGACGTGGCTTTCTGGCCGAGAGGTCCCTCCCGCCTGCCCCCTCTCGGGGGCCAGCCTGAGCTCTCCGTTACTCGTCACCAATAAGAAAGTGTTTCCTCTGAAAGACCTGTTAGGGTATATTGCTGGTTCCAAAGATTCAAGGAAAACGTACACACCTGGTATTTAAAGCCACTTTTTCTTTTGGAGCATCAGTGGTTCTGCTGGACAGTGAGGCCCCAGCTGGAAAGAGTTTCTAGGCTGACTCCTGCGCCAACACAGGTCTGTCAGCTTCCCTCCCTAGGAGTGACTCCACCCTAAAACCCTGATACAGACTCTCCCGCCCCCCCCAGCCCCCCCCCTCCCCCGCCTTCAGGAGCTACCGGGCGCCCGAGTCCTTCAGCGGCCCAGGGGTGTGGAAGCTTGTTTCCGTAGCCTGCTCAGCACCCACGCTGCTTGCCTGTTGCTGACCCAGGCCCTGACCTGGGATCGAGGGGCACTTGGGGGGCTCTGGGCAGAGCTGGAGGGGCGGAGACCACCCACCATTGTGCTGGGACATCCCGGCCTGGCCTCAGCCCACACCCCGCCGGTGACTCCATTACCATAGTGTGTAAGGCCCCAGGCCATCCCAGGAATCCACCTGGACCCCAGCCCCGGGGGACAGAGCAGGGAAGGGCGCCCGGCGGCTTCAGCACAGGGGTGTGGAGGGCGAGGTTCTTCATGTCTCCGTTACCTCAGCCCTAAGACGCACCACCCCTGGCGTCTGCTCCTGTTCACGTGTCTTCAGTTCTAAAATAACCGCGTTCAGACCCCTACGTTCCCCGCAGGCGCCTTGGGAAGCACTCGGGCATGTGTACCAGCTGTTTGGTAAGTCGAGGTGGAACCATCTGGAAGGGACCCGGCCTGGGGCAGCGGGTGCCTATCCCGGCAGACCCCTCCGCAGCCTCACAGAGCGGAGCTCTCTGTGCCTCGGGCCCTCTGAGCGCCTGCTCACAGCAAACCGGTCGCCCTGGGGCGCGCTGGTTTGCTTGCTGACTGAGTGATTTCTGCTCGCGCTAACCTTCAGGTCATCTCTCTCAGCAGATCACGTTTTCCTCCCCTTAGTGCCCATTACTTCATAAGGGAACCCCCTAGATTCCTCTATGGTCTGGGGTCCTAGGGTCCCGCAGGGGGGCCCCTCCTGAGAATGTGCGGGAACGTAACCTTAACGGCCCAGAGCTTCTCCCTGGAAAGTGACTGTTTTTTTCTGATATTTTGTGATGTGTCTGAGCACCAGACACCAGCCGACTGTCTTGTTGTCACCGAGTGAGTTGTGCCCTGGTGGTTAAGGATGTCCAGTTCGGGGGTTTTCCATGTTCTGACTTTGTGCCCCAGTGTTGGGGTGCAGTGAAGAGGAGGAGGCCCTTCCCTCCCGTGCTGTCCCCTGCACGTCCTCCTCTGTCCCCTACCCCAGCTCCGTAGCCGGGCGCTGTGACCTCTCACGGGCTGCCTGGGCATCTGTCCACCTGCTCCCCGCTTTGTGAGCCAAGCGTGGGGGTCCAGGCCTCGCCCCTGTGGGTAAGTCCCGAGATGGCCAGTCTGAGATGCCTGTCCCAGTGCCCACCTGAGAGCCCCTCGGTGATACCCGCGAGGCCGAGCCCCCTCCTCCCTGCCCCGCACACCTTCGTCCAGGGACGTGTGGCCAGAGGGCCGGAGGGCGGCCTGACGTGCGCGGGGAGCACGAGGTCCCCGGCCTCTGGTGGTGATGGACTTTGCAGGGGGCTGCGTGGGCGTAACTGGGGGGCCTGGGGACCCGTGGGGCGGGAGCCACATCCGTTCCGTGAGGAGGTTGAACTTCTGTCGTGGGCGCCCCTGTTTCCGGATTTTCCCTTTCCTTCATCTTCGCCCTGCTGCCCTGGCCTCCCGGATGCCCCCTGTCGCTGACAGCGAGCGCCTCTCCATTCCTCCAGGCTTGACTGTGTTCTTCTGACCCGCAGACAACGCGGCGACGCGCGAGTCCGCCAGCAGCGAGGAGGACGAGCGGGAGCTGTTCGATTTCGACAGCGGAGATGAGGCTCCGGAAGCAGACCGACGGGCTGCGGGCACCCCCCCGGCCAGGAGCGCGGGCGCGGACGCCCCCTCCGGCTCAGGTGGGTCCCCCGCGGCCACCAGCACACGCGGCCCAGCAGATCCCTCGCCCCGATGACCGGTGGGATGGGCGCGGGGGGCCGTGGGCGTCAGGGAGTGGGATGGTCATGACCTTTCTGTGACGTGAGCCCGCGAGACGGGTTCGGCTCTGGCCGGGTGTCCCTCGTTTCTGCTCCCGCCCCGTGTGTACAGGGCGTTGGGGGTGTTGGCGGGCGAAAGCGGCCCCGGCGCTGGGTTCCCGGGGATGTGGAAAGGTTCCGGGGTCAGCGCCGTCGGGTGAGGGGATTCCGCTTGGGTCTCGGAGGGGGCGTCGTCGGCTCGGACTCCCCGGCGGGGGGGATGGGCTGGGGCGAGGCTTCCGTGCCTTCGTCCCTCACAGCAAACCCTCCACGTCACTGACCGGCCCGAGCTCAGGCGGCTTCTTGCTTGCGCATCTCGCAGTAGAGGCCGCGCTGGGAGCCGCCAGGCCCCGTGGGCGCGCCCGCCCCTCCGATGCCCCAGAGTCGGGGGCGCCCCTCAGCACCCCAGCTGTGGGCGTCTCCTGGACAGCCCGGTGTTGCCTGGGCTCCGGGGGGCAGGTCAGCAGTGCCCCCACCTTGATGCATGTGTGTTTGCCTCCATTAGGTGAGGTTGGGATGGGGACAGACACGGACGCCCCGGCAGCACCCGCCGCCCTCCAGGCCCCGGCGAGAGTCAACCCCTACTCCGTGATCGACATTGCGCCCCTCCAGGACGAGCAGCCCCTGCCCCCAGACGCGGACACGGAGGACGACGGCGGGAGCCAGCCCGTGCCCAGCGGGTACTCGGTGCCCGTGCCCTGTGGCTACGCCGTGCCCTGCAGCCTGCCGCTGCTTCTGCCCGCCTACTCCAGCCCCGTCGCCGTCCGTGCCGTGCCCCCGCACGAGGAAGGTAGCGCCCCTGCTCCTCTCTGCGCACCGCGGGCCGTGAACTAGCCTTGTCCCTGGGAGCCGCGGTGCTGGGTGCTCCGCGAGAGCCCCCAGAGCGGACCGAGGCGGAGCTGCCCGTGCACCTGTTCCCACTGAGGCCACAGGCGCTGCCACCCCTGCCGCGGGCGCAGGTGTCCAGGAACTCCTGAGGGCTCGGCACTGTCCCCCCGGCAAGTGTGGTGTGTTCTGTGCGGAGCAGACCCCGTGAACGCAGCCTGCTGAGTTCTCCTGTCCCTGGATTCTGTGTTCTGTGTCCTGGACACGCCACGGGGACCCAGGCAGAGGGCTTTTGAGGGACGAGACACCCCTCAGACCCAGAATCATACCTTGGATTATATGCAGTTTCAGTAAATGGGTTCTTTCCTTCCCAGTTATGCACAGTGGAGACAAAACATCTTTAAAGAGAATCTCGAATTTACACTGGGAAATGCACGAGGTTTTCAGGGTTGACGTTTCCCCATATGTTTCCTGGCGTCATTGGCAGTGATCTCTGAAATTCACCACGATCCACAATGCTGTCCGTATCTTGTGGCCCAAAGACTAAGAACGGTCTGAAAATAAGGGAGTAGACAATGCAGTTAAAAAAAAGATTAAGGAACATGTTCTTGTGTTAATTTGCTTATTTTCAGATTGTTTGGTTATTTTTAATAATTAAGCACTAATTTATTTTTAAGTAATTTAGCATATTTAAAAACCATTGGCTGCACCAGGTGCACCAGGCACCAGGCTCTCCATTGGGGTCATGGGAAAGCCTGGACTTTGGGGGAGGCTGGGATCCGAGGCCTGGACCTGCGCTGCTGGCCTGCCATGAGCTGGCCAGCTTCTTAACTCTTTGCACCCTGTGGTTCTCCCATGGACCTGGGGGTGCCTCCTGGCTGTGCCAGGGCTCAGGCCCCCTAGCACGGAGGCTGCCCTATCTGGACCCTCAGAAACAGGAACAGCCAGAACCCCTTCTCTTCCCTGCTGCCCAAACCTATTCTGAAAAAAGACTGCAAGGTTCCCCTTCTGTTCACTAGCGGTCCTCCAATGGCCAGAAACTCACAGTGCTCTGCTTCTTGGCATGAGCTTCCAGATCTTTCCAGAACAATAAGAAATGAGCAGTTAGTGTGGCCAGAGAGAGAACTTCTGAGTGCGCTTACCTTCTCCTGACCTCCCCTCATCAAAGGTCTCGTGTCTGAGCACACAGTAGACTGGGTGCATCTCCTTTCTTGAAACGGGGAGCACAGGGAAAGAACACATCATTTTGGGTGGGCAGTGAGACGAGGCTTGGGTGGTGCGCATTCGGGGGTGGGGAGTGGTGCCCTTGGCCCAGCCACGGGGAAACAATCACGGTGTGCAGCGTGGTTGCTGCCAGTTAATGTCCTTTTTTCAGCACTTTGTCTAGTAGCTTTGTCTCTTGGGAGGCCCTGGGGGTCATTCTTCAGGGCAGTATGGTGTGGTGGGAAGTGCAGTGTTTGGAAGGGGGCGCAGGGTTGAGGTCCGATCCTGACCCTTCCTCTGACCTGACCCGTGGTCCGTGGCAGATGCCTACCGTTCGGTGGCCTTGAGAACACGGTGAGTCTGTGTCCGTGTGGCCCCGGCTGCACCGCTGGGGGTTCCCACCACCGAGGAAGGACATTTGTTAGTAACGGGCAGGACCAGAGGACCATTTATGGCTGAGGTCTCCACGCCAAGTACACACTGAGCCCCGCTTTCGTGGACAGCAGTGCACCGTCGCTTCCTTCTTAAAGGCTTTTTATGGACGGTGTCCCAGTGTGGCTGTTAGCGCCCATCCTCAGTGGAGCTCACGGCCATTTGTCCTGAGCTCATCACCCTCTTGTAGACCAGACCCGGGGGTGGGAGAACAGCCGTCGGCTGAGACACGTGTGATGGACTTGGTGTGTGAGTGCATGTGTGCGTGTGCGCGTGCGTGAGGACACGAAAGGTTGGTTGTCAGATACCATGGAAGTAACTTCCTCCCCTGAGATCTTTGGAGGCTGCCGTAAATAGATCACAGTCGTAGATTCCCATGCAAAAATTAAGAACTGAGGGGAAACAGACTTCTTTGTCGCTCAAACTCGATTTCTTTGGGGCACCGCTAATTCTGGCTGTTTCAGATGGCCTTTGTGTATCGCTTTTTACTATAATCCTATTTTAAATACATTTTATCTACAATCTGAAAAACTAAAATCTGAAAAAATTTTATCTAAATCTGAAAAACACAATGAGTTGCGTGTACTCATTTTTATGGTAAGTTAAGCTTATCATTGAAAAAAATATAAAAGCATTTTAAGAATAAATATCCACTTCCTGAGCATTTTACCCTAAGCCTAAACCCACTGAGTTTTTTTCTTTCCTCACAGAAACTCAGGAAGCAGCAGAAGACAGCCAGTTTACTTCTTTACGTTCTGAGGATCCAGCAAGCAGGTACCTTTACTAACTTCCGTACGTGCTCTGAGTTCACGACCCTTTCCTGAGATGTGCAATGCAGCCATTCGAGGGGCTGGCCTGCCCGCCCTCGGTGCTGTGAGGGGACTGGCTAGGTGTGCCCCCAGCCCGAGACCCCCTCCCAGGTCCGAGACTGCTCGCTGTGTCTTCTGTGGCCCCTGCTGTGTCACCTGGGGCTCCCAAGATGGGCTCTGCAGGATACAAGGACCCCACAGGCTGTCCCTCGCGTTCTGGGGAGACGGGCCGTATGGGGGCACAGGCGGGTCAACCAGGAGGCTGCAGCCCTGCTTGGGCTCCGTGTGCTTTAGCGTCAAAGAGGGTCTCAGCATCCTGTGGGGGAGGGAAGCTTTTCACCACGTTGGACCTGCCTTGCATCTGGAGTCCTCCAAACTGATCTGATTGTAGATCTTCCTTTCATGCCACTTGCCTTCAAAGACGCTGTCGTCTGCATGAGAAGCCCGGGAAGATCCCCTCTTCCCGGCGAGCTCCTCCCATTTCAGGACCCCTGTGCAAGCACACTTGCAATAGGACGGATTGCTTTGTGCCCTCACTCGGATTTCCTGTGTCCCCGCTGCTGCTGACGAAGGGTTTTTCAGAGAGAAAGACCAGGTTTACCAAGGCTTAGCATGGAACGTGCTGGGCTCGTGGTGGGGGTGCCTGTGTGCGGTTGCTGGGCAGCCGTGCTGGGGGCACCACGCACCACGCCTGTTCCGCATGTATAGTCCTGTGGGTTTGGCACACGGCATCATCCGTCCTAAGACCGTGTTGGAATCTACATAACGTAGTATTCTGCCGTTTTAAGGCTTCTGCGGCATCTTATGCATCAGTACTATCTGCTTTCAGAATCTTTCATCTCAGACAGAAACTCCCGCTGCATGGCAATCTACTGTTCCCCTGTCCCGGTCCCAGAGAGCGTCCGTTCCGTGCCAGGCTACGAGCTTGCGTGATCGAGCTGGTCCTGGAATTGGACTCACAGCCGTTGTCCCCGTGTCGGGCTCGTTTCCCTTCGGGTCACGTTCGCAAGGCTCCCCCGTGTTGCGGGACGTGTCAGGGCTGCCTATCTCGTCAAGCCCGAGTAATACTCCTTTGTGAGCACGTATTGACCTCTCGGCGGGCACCTGGCCAGCTCTCACCTGTGGGCTCTCGTGAGCAAGGCTGCTGCGGGCACCGGGGTCCGAGCACCTGAGTGCCTGCTCCCGGCCCTTCGGCTCTGCACCTGGGGGCGGAACAGCCGGATCTCGGGGTGAGTCTGTGTGTAACTTCTGGAGGAACAGCCAACTGTCTTCTGCTGGGGCCGCACCGGTCACATGTCCGTCGGCGATGGACAGTCCCACCTCCGTAAGATCAGGAGCTGATTTTTCCATTTTTAAAGAGTATAGTCATACTATTGAGTGGGAAATGGTCCTCGTGGTGGTTTTGATGTGCATTTCCTTGATGAGCAACAACACGGGGCCCCCTGCATGCCTTTGGCCCGTTTGTGTGTCATCTTTGGGGAGATGCCTTCAGGTCCTTTACTTACCTCTGAACTGGGTTTTGGTTGTTGTTGTCGGTGTTCTTTACTTGTGTCAGCATTAATCCGTTGTTGGGCACGTGATTTGTGAACGTTTTCTCCCGTTCTTTGGGCTGCCTTTCACTCTCTTGGTAGTTTCCTTTGTACAAAAGTTTTCGATTTTGATAAAGTCTAACTTAGGTATTTTTCCCTTTCGTATTGCCTGTGCTTTTGGCGTCCTGCCCAGTAAAGGGCCTGCAAGTTTTCTCCCAGGAGCTTCGTGGTTTAGCCCACAGGGCTGAGTGATGTTCTGATGGTGGTCGGGTCTGACTGATTCGAGGTATGCTTACGGCTCTGCAGCCCGGCGGTCCCAGCCCTGGGCTGCCAGGGCGACGTCTCTGGCTGTCCTTGTGAGCCTCTTTCGGTCTTCAGTTCTGTGCATTTTTGCTTCACTTACTGGGGCCCCTTAGTTGGTGGTGCTTGTGTTTCTGACTGTTACATCTCCTGTCGTATTGAACCTTCCATCAGTTTGCAGTCTCCTCCTTTGTCTTCTGGAACCCTTGATGAGTTAAGGGCCCTTTTGTCTGGGCGGCATTCACCACGTGGTGGAGTATCTGCCAACTTATCTGGTTTGTGTTTGGTGCCTGGTGTGCGTGTTCGTTCACTTTAGCCTTGTTACTTGGATCTTACTCTGCTCAGCGTTTCCTGAGTGCCCGGCACGTGCTGGGCATCCGAGACGGGAGAGCAGGTGAGCCAGTGTCCACGCAGGCATCGGCAGAGCAGACGGCGCGAGCGCGGGCTCCCGTCTGGGGCATCCTGCTCGCGTGCGGCCGGGCGTCCTTGGCCTTGGCCTGCAGTGCTCACGCTCACTTGGCTTTTCCATTCGGGCAGCAGGCTGGCCTCTGGAAGTAGGTGCACTCTCCCCCGACGAGGGGGGTCTCTGGAGAGAGGTGCACACCTGCAAGGTCTCTTTACCTGGATGACCTTGTGAACGTCGCCTTCTGCATCCACCAGGACCCTTCGTGAGGACCAAGTACAATGAAAGACGCGTGGGGGGGCACGTTGTCCCTGGTAACGTAGACGTCACTCTGGGGAGTGCATCTGCTGAAGGACGATGAGTTAGACCCAAAAGGGCATGAAATGACGTGAGAGGCTAACCCCAACCTGTTCTCCAAAGCACGACCTTGTTTAAACATAGGGAAACACTCAGGAATTGTTTAAAATATCGTCTGTACTTGCTTCACGTTTTCTCTTTTTTTACTTAATGTTATTCAGATGTAATTTTAGATTTAAAAAGTGTAAGAATTTTTCTTTTAGTGTGACAAATTCTTCAACAGAGTGCAGGACTGACTCCAGTTCTAGCCTCACGGGCGCCCACAAGGCGTCCTTCCGGGCCTCTCGGTCTTGCAAACATCTAACCGTTCACTAGACCTTCTAGCAAACAAAAATGACGATAATGGAAGAGACCATTCTGCAGTGACACCCCCCACCTCTGCCATTTACTGTGAAGTGTGGCATCACCTCTCTGATTCTTTTTTCCATATGGAGGGTCTCCAGCGTGTCCCGTGTTCTCTTGGGGTGCTGACCCCGTGTTCCAGTGTCTGTCCCTTCCCGTGAAGGGCTGTACGCAGCGCTGAGTGTGTTTGCAGCATGTCCCCGAGAGACCACTTGCCCCCAAGACCTGAATCACCGCTGTGTCGGTGTTGTCAAGAGCTGTCCTTCTCCCCGAGGTGGCTCCATCTGTTGAGGGACTCTGATTCCTCCTTCCAAGTAAAGCATTGCCATGGCTTCTATTGCCTGCAAAGTGACATCCCCGTCCCTCTGTGAGACCCCGTGGCTTGGCCCCTGGGGCCCCGTGTGGTGAGCGGTGTTCACCTCTGGTGCCGGGCGTGATGTTGCTTTCTCCTGCTAACCTGTTCCCGGTGGTCATGAAGGCCCGTTGGTCACTCTGGTGTGGCTCTACAGTTGACACTGTGTGTGGCACCTAACAGAAGACCTGGCAGGGAACGAGGACCACTGGGGTCTTCTGGAGCAGGGACTTCATGTCGTCTTCTGTCTGTGGTGCCCGTCCTGTGCTGTGCGAATGGTGGGCCTCCAGAGGCATCATCAATAGCGCGGAATGGAAGTTCGAACTTGGGCTTGTGTTGAGAAGCTGCAGCTGGTGTGTTAAACTGGGGACGTGCAGATTAGGACCCGCTGAGTGAGGGGGCAGAAGCCTCCTGCATGTGTCCGTGGGAGCTCCCTCAGCCTCCCAGTGACCAGTTTGGGGACTGAGAATCCCAGGGTGACTTTGGTGGGAGGCACAGCTGGGGCTGCCCACACGAGGGCAGTGGGGTCACCAGATCTATCCCTGACACGTCCGAGGCCCAGGGGGTGTGAGCTGAGGGAAGGGGTCCCCTGCCCCAGCAGGTACAGAGCAAGGTCCCCAGCTCACTTATTAGATGAGAGTGGAACAGAGGTCACTAGCTTTTTAAGGGCTTAACTCTAAGTGTTGGCTTTACAAGGTGCCCTGAGAAAGTGGAGCGGGATGGCACGGTGGGAATCCCAAGCTTGGGTCCTTCTGACAGGTCCGGACTGCGGGTGTGGGCAGGCGTGTCACACCGTGAAATGCACGGGCAGCAGCTCAGAACACATGAGGCTCAGCTCAGAGCACCCTGTGATGCTCTCCGGGGAAGCAGAGGGGATACAGACGGGGAAGCAGGGGTGCTCTTAGGGGACAGCCCGCAGCCTCATGACGGGAAGCGTCCACTGTTGTGATTTTGTGGTTTGTTTTCTCTTAGCGATGGCCGGGGACACAAGGAGGACAGTGCCCTCGCCCGGTGGGTTGCGGACCCGGCCAACACCGCGTGGATGGAGAGTAGGTACCAACGCCACCAGGAGCCACGCGGGGCCCCCCCCTGGGGGTGTGTGTGTCTGTCAGGTTCGGCTGATTATTCCCGTGGCCTCTTCAGGTCGAACACTTTAGAAATGTCTTCTTTTACCCCAAGTACTGACTGGTGCTGTGCCCGGCTCTCCGCAGGCCTCCTTTCCCTCCCGTGGAGCCCTCTGCTTTCCTGCTTTTCGTGCTGCACGTAGTTGCTCCTCGTTGTTTCTTCTTGCACAGTGTCTGGGTTTTGTCGCGACCATCCTCTGTTTGGGGACAGATGCTTAGACCCGGGCCTATAGTCAGCAAGTCACCGTGGGACATCAACCAGATAGGTTTCTTGGGATTCTCACTAAGATGCTTCTTCGTGCTACCATTTTGAAAAGGGGGTGGGTGGCTGGGGGGCCGGGTAAGCCAGCCCACTGCTCGGATGGCAGACCAGATCTTCTGGTCCACGTGTGGTTTAGAAAGCGCAGCTTTTTTTTTTTTTTTAAGATTTTTTATTTATTTATTTGACAGAGACCACAAGCTGGCAGAGAGGCAGGCAGAGAGAGAAGAAGGGAAGCCTGCTCTCCGCTCCGCAGAGAGCCTGATGCGGGGCTCGATCCCAGGACCCTGGGATCATGACCTGATCTGAAGGCAGAGGCTTTAACCCCCTGAGCCACCCAGGCGCCCCTAGCGCAGCTATTTTTAACTACATGTGATTTTTAATTTTTAAAGAAAAGTAAAGATGGCTTTTCTAATTATCTCTTTATTATCCACTGGCTCACTAATTTCTGTGTCATTATTTTATATGATCAATTTCCAAGGAAGAATTGTCTTAACTATCTCCTAATTATTAAATTATCTCCCAGAATGTGTTGTTCTGGTTTTAATTATGACATTGTTGAACAAGGAACTTAGCGTAAGTAGATGATTCAGCTAGGGGCTGCTAAATTGGGTTCATTACCGGATGAAATTAATATCTTCCAATTCTCTAGAGAATTTATTTCCAAAGTAAAGTTTGTCTGACTTTCCCGTTACACGTTTTATTACATCAGAGGCCACTAGTTAGAATAACACACAGGTGAGGTGCGCTAAACCGTACCACAGTAAAAGAATCTGGGTATCACTTTTGATTCCCCCAAAACCTCACCTAACAGCCTCCTGTTGACGGCAAGTCCTCCCGATCGTGTCCACAGCGCACGCCCGTACTCTGTGTGTGTCATATACTGCATTTTTGTAATAAAGCAATCTGGAGACTAGAAAACGTTAGTAGAGGAATCATAAACGCGTGAGAGCACGTTCACGGTGTGCCACGGACGTCAAGAGCAAACCTGTTCGTAAGCTCGTGCAGCCCGCAGCGGAGTTTCGGGGTCCGCCGGCGAGCGCGCCTCGCGTTCTCTAACGGTGTAGAATGCTCACCACGATGGCAGTTGCTCTGACTGCAAGGAGGCAAGCGTCCGTCACGTGGGGGCTTGCCAGCAGCAGGAGAATAAGGAGCACCCTGAGTTACCTCCCCGCCGCGCCCCCCCGGAAAGCAACCACAGCTCAGTGTCAGAGGGCGGTTCAGTGTATCGACCTCATTTTCTTGTTGCCGCCTAGTGGCCGGGCGCACCGCAGCGTGGTCGATTTCCACGTGAGGCCGCACTCTCACGGATATGTGGATGCATTTCCGGTTTCACCGCTGCTCCTGTACGTGACCTTCTCACACGGTGCACAGCGAGTAGTTTGCCCGTGGAGAAGCCTCACTTCTTCCTAAGAGAACTTGTTACAGTTTTGGAGGAGACGGATGGTCCACGTAATACGGTCGGAGAGATTTTATCCCAACAGGCAAACCTTCACACCCTTGGCCGAAGCCTGCTTCTCCTAGCCAGTAGTTCCGAATATCCCAGAACGATTGGTCTATTTTCATAGTCTCCTTTCAACAGAGCCCCGCTGGAGCCTTCCTTTATTTCTGAAACTGTGCACACCACCGTTGTGTTTTTTGCATATCAGAACACATCAACTTCTCAAGCTTAAAAACATTTTTAAAGGGCCACATGGAGATGCGTGGATGGACCCAAAATGATGGACTGTGTTGGCCTGGAAACCACAAAACTTCCTGTCGGCGAGAGTCCCAGCTGGGTCAAGTAGCGCGTCATCCTCCATCCCAAGGAAACATCCTGTCCCAAAAGCAATGGTCATGCTCCCGTAGGTCTCACGAATTAGCCCTTACCAACTGACTTTTGGGATAATTACAGCATCCTAGGAGACTGTGGTCAGTCCTAACCGTGTAAACTGTACTTGGTGAGTCGGGTCAGGTTTTCACGTTTCCCTCTTTGTATTCCAGATCCAGAAGAAGCCATTTATGATGACGTGCCAAGAGAGAATTCGGACTCCGAACCAGGTTTGAATTGTCTGTGATCGAGTTTTGTTCCCTTAGAGCGCTTCCCTCTGGGTGTAAAAAAGCCCGAGTTAGCCTGCACACAGTCTGTAGACACACAGCTTACGTGTGTTTCACGGTCTCGTTTTGTACGTTGTCTAGTGTCTCCTTGGTGCCATGCAGTGGATTGTTGGTCTGTGCACACGGGTGTGTGCGCTTCTATTATAGGCCTTTAATGAGGGTGATTGATGAACATAAAGAACCAGAAAGAGTTAAAGATGTGAAAAATAGGAGTGGAAAGGTAAAAAAGCATGGAAGCTCTAAGTACCAGCATATATGTAATAAATGATTTAAATGAGAAAATAGAAGAGAGGAGTCCTAATCCTTTTCCAGAATTAAAGAGTGACATAAGTTCTCAGATTGCAGAAATACCAAGTTAAACTGGGTCCAGCCTGATTCCATATCCTGGCACACATACTTGAAGCCACGAGCACAGCTCAGTCCACTAATTCCAAAACACGAGCGTGTAAAAAGAGGGAAACAAAGGCTAAAGACTGGGGAGACTGACTGCTGGACTCTAAAAACGATTTCATGTTGCATTTCAAGGAAAAGGTACTGAGCTTAACAAGCTGCAGAGAGAACAGAGAGCAAATAATGACTTTGTGAGCAAGTCTAAGCAGGCAGTGAGGAAGACAGCCCGGTGGTAGTGTTCCATCCCTGAGTGTGGCCGCAGGGTGGGGCTAAAGCCCTGGGCAGGGCACCCGCCATCTGAGGAGGGGGTGGGCTGACCCTCACTTCTACCCTCTGTGCGTTTCTCAGGAAGAGGGTGTGAATAATGATTGTGTGTGTTTTGCGGTGATAGTTTGGGTCTGCATTTATGGGCAATCACTAAGAGAATAGAAATAGGTTATTTAACTTGCAACCCAGTAGAGAAAGTTAACCGAGTCTGGGTTGTAAGAAGCAAGAAAATGTAAAATAAGAAAGGATGGCGAGTAGTATGAAAAAAGATGGCAGAATTAGTCCAAGGATACTGCTGTTTATAGTAAATATAAATTGAGTCCAATTGGCCATAAAAGAAAAAACCCAGATCTTGGGTTGGATAAATTAACAGAGCTAGGCACAGATTTTAATGAGAGCTGAATACGGATACAAAACATTTGTAAGTAAATGGATGGAAAAAGAAATATAAGGCCAGTTCCAACTAAATATAAGAGCCAGTATTACTCTAATATACTGGATGTTAGTCTGTAAAATGTTAGGCATAGAGCCCTTCCCAAGAGAGAACTGTAACCGTTCTAAACTTGTGTGCTCCTAACAAGACAGTCTCCAAACATATAAAGCAAAACATGACCGAGATATAATCGGCCGTAGTTAAGTACGTGATCGGAGTGGGAGATTTTAAGAAAGCTCCTCCCACTGTCGTGGATACTGGATGTGGAATTAGTGAACTGCAGAAGAGCACGGTCTGCTGTCTACTGGAAGATTCTGTATTGAACCCTGAAGCTAATCGTTTCAGAATGTGCTTTTTTTCCAAACACATGGAATATTTGTAAAAATTATATAGCATTCCTCAAAGCAATTGTGAGCAAATGCCAAAGAATTAGTGTTCATGCCTCATTCTCTGATTTTAAAAAAAATCAATAAAAAGAAACATTTGAATATTAAAAAAATAACATTAATATTTAGCTCATAGACAAGGCTGAACACAGGATGGAAATTAAGAATATTTGACTTGAATAATAGTGAAAACATTACATAAATTTTTATGGGATAGTTTAAAATAATGAATTATAGACACAATGGCATTTGTTAATAACAGAAGATAGGAAAATAATGAGCCAGCATCTAACTCCGTTATATAAAAGAATAACAGAGGGAACTCAGAGAAAATAGAAGGAAATAAAAATGGTAGGGGCACCTGGGTGGCTCAGTGGGTTAAGCCTCTGCCTTCGGCTCAGGTCATGATCTCAGGGTCCTGGGATCGAGCCCCGCATCGGGCTCTCCGCTCAGCAGGGAGCCTGCGTCCCCCTCTCTCTGCCTGCCTCTCTGCCTACTTGTGATCTGTCTGTCAAATAAATAAAATCTTTTTAAAAAAATGATAGTAGAAGTGATAAGCAGAAAACAAAGAAACAATAGAAAGTTATCAGCATAAGCAAAGAACAGTTCTGTAAAAATAGTATGAAAGTAGACAAGCCTCCGGTAGTGTTGGGAAGAAAGGAGTTATTGGGAGGAGAGAGAAGCAAGGAGGGCAGGAAAATGGATCAGTAGAAACTCATAAACACCATGAAGGGATTCTGGAAACAACTTGGTATCATTCAGTTGAAACACTTGGGCTGCATCTGACATAGAAAACATTAATGCATAATGGTTCCCGATCTAGAATTAATTGGCTTAACTGATGTGCCAGACAGCCCACTGAGACCCGTGTCCTCGTCTCAGGGTGGCTAAACCATCAGGTGACAGGCAGTTCCTCTGCTCCACACAGTTCCAATGGACAGTAGAGGACAGGAGCAGGTCACTCCTGAGGGTCTCAGCAGAAGCTTACGACGCCCTTCACCCAAAGGGGTGATGCTGAACCTCCTAATGACAATGTAAAGAAATAAAATCCAGCAGTATCCCAACCAATAAGCAAAAGCCAACCTTACTTAGCCCTTTAGATTTGTCTCGGGGGTTTATGGATCCCTTAACATTAGCAGGTTCTTTTGCCATTTTTCCACAGGACTAGACTAATGGACATAAACCTTACTCTCATCTCAAGACATGCTTAAAATGCACTTGATAAGATTCAGTCAGTGTTAAAAGCTCCTAAAAGAAGGAAACGTCCTCAGGCTAATAAAGGACGTGTCCTTGTAATCTACATCCAGCATACGAAATGGTGAGTTATAACGCGTAGTAATTTATTCATTCCGCCCTGTGTTTGGACCCTGTTACACACTGAACACTGAGGCAGGTTCAGCTAACAGACTGGTCCCTGCCCTCTAGATTCCTATGTCGAGGGAGCCACGCCCTTAACACTTGGGCCCCTTCAGAAATCAAGCTGAAGTGCTCCTGAAGGAGTGTGCACGCAGGTATTTTATTTAAATGCATGCTGCAAATGAAGTGAGAATTAAAAACTGGTTTCTGCAAAAACAAGCTTGAAATTTATTTTTGGGTAATTTGTGCGTCCAGGTAGGCCCTTCCCAACCCAGACGGAGTGATCTGGGGCCTCCCAAAACCAAAATGCCAACAAGAGGTCTACCAGTAGTCTCCCTAGGGAGGGTGCCAGCCATTCTGGGTAGAGCCAGCCGAGTCCCTGTGAGGACAGTGCCCTGTAGGGCACCGATGTGTGGGGTGCGTGTGCTTCAACTCCCACGTCAGCCAGCACCCTCCCTTGTTAGGATCACAGAAGGTCCTGGTGCCCTCGGTGGCCCTTTGCTCTTTGCTTATTAAATGTTTGGTGGCACAAACATTTTGAAAAAAGCACTTCAGGAAGACCTAGCTAATGTGTAGATGGTGATACAAACTGGGGGTTCCCTGGCAGGTGTGTTTCCTGCAGAAATTCTTGCCCATGTCAAGGACGCGTGTATAAGGTGCTTGTCTGTGGCATGATTTGTAAAGAGCAGAAGAGGCCGGGAGCACAGTGGCCCCACACCTGGGGAAAGGATCCATATATGGCAGCGAATTCTTACAGCAGACCTTTGTGCTGCAGTTAAAAATGAGTAAATGACGTGTATGTGTATATATAGAAACACACACACTTACAAACACACAGGCTTAAAAGCAGGGTTGAGCAAAAAGCAAGACTCCCGGGGTAGGGTGCAGGTACCTTTACGTTGGGTGGGCGCCTCTGAGGTCAGTGGACGCCCGTGGGCCGGGACTGCCTCGTGCTGACCTGGGGGCACAGGGCTCTGGCCGTGCGTGGGTCGCTTTGTGCCGCTGCCTCCATGGGAGCAGGCGCTGCCATGGCGTAGGTGGGGCCCGCAGACTTGCCTGCTCTGTGGTGCTCTTTGGTGCACGTCAAGTGTTTGGTAATTAAACACGTTCAGTGAAGACGGCACTAGACACTTGAGGTTCCCTGGAAGTGTAATTGCAGAATTCAGGCTGCCCGGGACCTCGGCTGTCTGGTGAACTGAGGACACTCAGGCGTGTCCAGGGGAGAGCGGAGGCCCACGTGCTTTGTGTGAAATACGGCCTTTGAGGGTGAACTTCCGTCGCAGCAGTGGGAGGATAGCGGACCCTCACGCCGTACAGTGGGGAACATCTGCGTATTTTTAAATTGTGACCAAGTGCACACTGCATGAAACTGTTCTAAGCAGGGTAGAGCACACCGTTTAGGGGCATGATGCGCATTCATGGGCTGGTGTGGCCACCCCCGGCGCGGTCCCGGCCCGGGGCAGGTAGCGAGGTTGTGACCCAGAAGAGCTCAGCCGGTGGACCAGCTCTCCCTTCACCGGCCCGCGGGAGGAGCACGTGCCCCGTGGCTGCGTTTCCTCTCCAGCGTCAGAAAGCGTCCCTCTGTGCACCCGCGAACTCCCGAGGGCCTCACAGCTCACCCACCATCAACCCTCTGTCATTCACGAGACGCTGTGGAGCCCTGGAAGCTTCCCGTCACGGGGGACGCCCAGAGATCACTGCCTGTTGCAGAACGCGGAGCAGGGTCGCTGTCGCGCGTCCTGCCTGCTGAGCGCTAACGCGGCTAGGATAAAGGCAGTCCTCTGTGCCTGGGGTGTGAGATGATTTAAGCCGAAATTACTCTTAACGGGTCATTTATACTTGAGAAAGGTCGTCTGAAATAGCCATGTTGCTCACGTGTTTATAAGAGAAGCCAGAGAGACGTGGCCTCCTGGAAGTCTGTAGAGCGACATTTCGTTCTCAGAAGCTCCCGTCCCCAGCAGCACGGCACTGAAAACAGGAAGCCCATCTGCATTTTTTCGTTCCACTGCATATCTCTGTATTAGGGTGTATCACAGGATTACTTTTCGTGAATCTGTGGCGTCGGCATCTATTAGAAAGGAAGCGGATTAATTAATTCGCGATGAATGTCAAGACTTTGTCCTTGCCGTGGGCGTACCGTGGGGCAGCTTGGCTTGGTCAGCTCCCTTTTGCAGAATACAGATTACGAAGTAAAAGGTGGGAATTAAAGCCTTTGGAATTGTTAGGGTAAAGATCCCTCGTCACTGTGTTTGGTGGCGTAGACCTCTGTTCTCTACTAATTCTGAAATGACAGACGTGACTGCAACATTTTAAAAGCATTTTTAAACATTTTAAACATTTAAAAGCAGACTTATTAAACCATTGCTGGCACCAAGGCAAGATTCACTTGTTTCCCATGAACTTCCCTTGTCATATCTGAATCTCTCTCATCCATACGTCTGTCATCCACTTATCTGTTTATGTTCCCTGCATTTATCTTCATATAGCCAACAGGTTGTTTGGTACAATTCTGGTAGCTTCTTACAGAGCAGCGGCCCTCAGTTTGCACCGGGGGCTGGGGGTTCGCCGGGGCTCACGGCCCCTCATGTCGCTGCCCCGTCCAGATGTGCTGCGCTGGTCCTGGGGGTCTGATGTGCTTCCCACCCCAGCTCTCGATGCTAGGGTGAAGCCACACACATGCACAGACCCTAACGAGCCAATTCTGCCTTTCGTATTTCGCTGTGGCCTTTTGCCCTCAGATGAGATGATTTATGACGACGTTGAGAACGGAGAGGAGGGCGGAAACAGCTCTTTGGAATGCGGCTGGAGCTCAAGTGAATTCGAAAGCTACGAGGAACAGAGTGACTCAGAGTGCAAGAACGGGGCCCCCAGGTCCTTCCTGCGCAGCAGTCACAGAAAGCAAGTATGTGTCGGGCTGTGTGAGGGGCAGCTTGGCGCCGTGCGCCATGAGCACGAGGGCACGTTTGCACCCGTCGCATGTCGCTGCTTCCGATGCGGCTGCACTTAGCGTGAGGAAAGGGCAAGCGGGAGCAAAGGGGGCCCCGGCTTGCGTCGTGAGCGTAGTCGCGGGGGGCGTTCTTAGAGACACACCGAGACAGCCTGGGGGGCCACTCCCCGCATCACCTGTGTTGTGCACAGATGGTCACGGTGTGCCGGGCACGCGGAGCGCACGGCCTCGGTGACTGTGAGACGCCCATGCAGCCGAAGGACAGAGCCCCGGAGCGTCCCCCTCCTGTCCCGGGGAGCATGTGCGCGTGTGTGCGAGCCTCGTGGGGGTTCTGGGGAGGAGCTTCAGGGGCTGGAGTGTGAAATCCGGAGCTGGGCGGTGGTCCGCGGTGGTCCCAGACGCGCTCGGTTGGGCGGACCCTCTTCCTGAGACGCGTGGTCTCCGGGTGCGCGGCTGTGCCGTTGGTGAAGGGGGTCTCCGTGTCCGCGGCTGCCCTGCCACCCGTGTGAGGCCGCGCGGCAGGCCGCAGGCACGTGGAGGTGGCCGTGTGACAGTGCAGGTGCGTCACCTGCCCACCGCACCCAGGGAGCAGAGTGGCTGTCGGGTTCTCGGCTCCGGTCACCGCGCACATCCGGCCGGCCTGTGGTTACCGGCCGCCTAGCGTCCTCGTGCTCTGGGGACCGGCCTCATGAAGGAGAACCTACCCTTTCGGGAAGGTCGCCCGAGCTCCACACAGCGTGACAGCCGTCCCCGGGAGCACTGGAGCGGCAGCCAGCACGGCCGACACCAGCCAGCAAGGGCAGCACAGCCGGGTTCCGTGCGCGTATCCGCCTCTCTGGCTTAGTGCCGGGTTAGGAGAGAGGAGAGTGCGCTGCAGCTTCCTACCAGCAGCGGCTGGACCAGGTGCCCGCCGGCGAGCCTCTTACGCGCTTTCTGAGCCGAGACTGTCTTCCTTGCCCGCCGGGATTCCGGGCAGACCCCCGAAGTGCCAAGGGAGAGGCTGCTCCGCAGCAGGTAGACGGCCCACAGGGTGGCTCTCGAGTGCGGGATGACCATGGGGCATCCTCCTCCCTCCCCCGCCCCAGCTTGGCCACCTCCTGGGGCGGCCGGCAGGACGGCCAGCCAGAGGGACGGGCCATGGGAAGGCCCAGGAGTTCTCGTTCTAAGTCGTGATTTTAGAACGGCTCGCTTAAGCCCTTGTGCTTGACAAGTCAGCCCAAGGAGGCTCCACTTTTTAGTGAACATCTGCATGAGGCGACTTTTCCTGGGTTGACACGGGAAGCATTTGCGGAGAAGCCCCGAGGCCTCGGTTTCCATGTCGGAGATGCACGCGATCCCGTGGGCAGTGCCTGCAGGAGTCCTGCCCTTCCCCGGCCGAGACGACGTGACGTCAGTTGGAGACTTAGAAGTCTGTGCTGCCCGTTCCCAAATCATGACACCCTGTATGTAGGGCAGTCTTGAACTTGGGTACCTTCTGCCTTGGTGCTGACACAGAAGGATAATTTTACACCTTTTCTACTTACATGTTGGGTCATTTTAATGTCCTCAGAATGCACGGGAATGAGGTCCCAGAGGCTTCGGTGCCTGTGTTTGCTTTTGTCTGGCGTAGAAAAGTCCCCAGTCTGGCTCCTCGCCCCACGTGTTTGACTTCCCCATTTGTAGCTCCCGGGGGTCGGTGGGCCAGAACTAGGGGCTCCCCGTGGGGCGTGGGGTCCCCCAGACGCCGCCGCTGCATCCTGCCAGTATAAGACTGTGTCTCAGGACGGGAAGGCATGCGTTTGGAACAGCTTGTGTCTCTTTGTGCTGTAGCTCTCCCATGACCTAGCCCGTTTCAAGGAGCACTATGAGAGCAAGATGAGAGCTTTGATGGCCACCGCGGTGGGGGCCGCAGAGATTCAGCAGCTAAAGCAGAGGCACGAACAGAAGGTAGGGCGGCTCGTACTTTGACTTGCTGCATGGGTCATGCGTGTTCGGAAACAGGCCATGCTTCCCGGAGAGACCCCACAGCAGCGAAGGTGGCCCCTCCTAACCATCCCTGGTTCCCAAAGTGTGGTCCTCGGCTTCCAGAGGTCACCACGGCCTGCAGAGGGGCTCCTACTGGTCCCGAGGTGCTCTTCACCCCCCCCTCCAGTCCGTCTCGTTCTCTTACACGCGGACGGACGGGAGTGTCCCCCAGGCTCTGTGGGGTGTCACGGCCTGACCCGCAGCATCCCCATCCCGTCTCTCAGATGCTGGAAGGATTCCCGAACGTGTGCAACCTCGCCGCCTATCGGGCCGTTTGGGAACTACAGGGATTTTCCCTGACTGCTACTTCCGTGACCCAGAACAGGTTTATTATTATTCCTAAATGAGTGTTCATTGAAGCTTGATGTTTTTCTCAACGTTAACTCTCCATTCAGTCAATGTAGACCCGTGAAGGCCAGGTAGAGCTCGTGGGGCCCTCGGCACTTTTACGAGTCTAAAGGGCCCCCGAGACCCGGGGGCGTGGGGCCGGCTGGGTTTGAGTGAGGTGGCGGCCGTCCCCGGAGCTGTGTTTTAAATGGGCACCGTCAAGTTCTGCTCACGTCCGCGTCCCGCGTCCTGCCGCTGTCCTGGGGTCTGTCCGTGTGTGTGAAGAGGCGTCTGACCGAAAACAGACGTTCACCTAGAAAGGTCTTCCATGAGAGTCACCTGCTTGATTCTGGAGTGTTCTTGTGTCCTGGGCTTCCCGGAGCAGGAGCAGGACTCTGGGAGTCTCATCCCTTCTTTCAGCTCAGCCTCTGGCTGGTTCCTGTGCAGAACGCAAGGCAGCAGGTCACGTGGGAGCGTCTGGGGCCTGGCGTGATTTCCCAGAGAATCGTGAGCTCAGTCGTTGGTCACGGGGGAGGCATGAAGGAGTCCAGCTCGGTGGAGGAGTTTGGAAGCAGGTGTGCTGGTAGGGAGTGGCAGGGGTGAGCGGAATGCATTTGGGAGCAGGGAGTGGTAACGAGGTAAAAGTCAGGGCCAGGCCAAGCTGACCCCTTCATCCGGAAAGAAGCAGATGTGAGGACGGGTTGGGGGCCCAGGCTTGGCTTCCTGGCTGCTGGGACGGACATTGCGGCTCCCTAGGTCTTGGGGCTTTGCTGCTGCTCGAGGCCTAGGTCCCGTGCAGGCTGGTCCCCTCCGGTCGTCTGTTTGCAATTCTCTGATTCTCGTCTGGGGGCCCCTGACCGGGGTCTGGTGAAGATGGAGGCTTAGCAGTCCAGCATGGGGTAAGGAGGAGGCGGTCTGGGTCGGGAGACGAAGCAGAGGCGCCTCGCAGGCAGACAAGCCATGGGGGGTGCGAGTTGGAGGTCCCAGCAGCCGACGCAGGGGAGATGGTGCGGTGAAGGGCATGTCCCCAGGAGGGGGAGGGCCGATGCAGGAGTCAGAGGGGCTGCAGTGGCCGTGCCCTGTGGGGCTGGAGCAGGGTCCCACCTGGCGAGTGTGGACATGGCTTGGCTGCAGCTGGTCGAGGCTTGGGGGACTAGAGGACACGCAGGGGCAGCCGGGGTCACGGTGCGTGTACGACCCCAGTGCACGCCCCCGGGGAGGGCCCCAGCCTGTGGCAATCCGGCCCTGAGCCATACCGGCAGGGCAAGGGGGCCTGAGTGCGGGAGGTGGAGACAGGGTTGCAGTGTGTCTAGTCGGGGGAGTCGGTGGGAGGACCAGGGCGGCGGGCAGTGTGGAGGTCCCTTGGGTCCCTTGGACCGGACGCTGGCTTGTGTGGAGGCGGACATCTGGGTTTCTCTGAGAGAGGGGCCTGGAGCCCCGATGACCAGTGTGAACCGGAACCCCTACACGGCGCTCTGGTGGAAAGTGGGGTTCTGGCTTCCCACGGGCTGTCCTCTGTCTGTGACCGCTCACGCAGCCTGTGTGCACCCCTGAGCCAATGGCCCTGCCTCCCAGGGAGCTCAGTAGGCAGCTGGGGGCCGTGTCCTGTGTGTGCGCTGGGACCTGGGCCCGCCGCGTGACTCTGTGTGCCTCTGACGCCTGTGGGGCTGTGAGTCATCCCTGGAGCGATGGGACCGGCCTTACTCGCGGCGGGTGGAGGAGAGGCTGCTAGTTCAATTCACTTTTCTTCTTTCTTTTCTATTAAACACACAAAACATGGCCCAGGCCGCACATGCGCACACATGCACACGCATACACATGCACACCACGCACACGCATGCACGCGCAGGCACACGCACAGCAAGCGAGCTCTCCCTGATCACAAAGCCAACCTGAGAGGACGTTTTAACACTTAACAGTATTCTTTTAAAATAAAAGCAGCAAGTAGATTTTTGTGGACAGTGCTGCTTTTCACATTTTCCCTCCTCTTGCAGATGCAGAAGCTCATGAAGGCCGCCAGGGAGGGCACGAAGGACGGGCTGGAGAAGACGAAGGCCGCTGTGAAGAGAGGCCGCTCCCTCATTCGGACCAGGTCCTTCATGGCTGCAGGTGTGTGGCCCGGCTCAGGCCGATGCCGAAGGCCTCCTGGTCCCCTCTGTCCTGCAGCGACTTGGTGCCTCAGCCCCGTGCTTGTCGCTGGGGTTTGATTTAGTTAGGCCGCCTGGGTCTCCCCTCCAGGGGCAGGGGAGGGTGTGCTCGGATCTGTGCAGTAGCTCAGGAACCAACACCGACACACACACAGACAGCAGGCAGTGGAAGGGTGAGTGAATTCTCGCGGCCGGTGGACTCCGCTTCTCTTTCTGTGGTCTCGTCTCAGCACACTGGCCCTTCCTGAACCCCTGCCCTGGGGCTTCACTCTCTGCACGCCCCCAGAATTCCCTCAGGTGTCCGACCTCAGTCAGTCTGGATTCTCCGCAACTTTATTCTTTTTTTTCCTTTAAGATTTTATTTATGTATTTGAGAGAGAGTATATGAGCGAGGTGGGGAGGGGAGCGGCAGACGGAGAGGGAGAAGCAGGCTCCCCCTGAGCCGGGAGCCTGATACAGGCCTCAGATGCAGGACCCTGGGATCATGGCCTGAGCTGAAGGCAGACGCTTCACTGCCTGAGCCATCCAGGCGCCCCATCATTTGTTCTTCGCAAGGTGTGATAACGGACGGTCTGTTCACGGAGCGTTGGTTCTCGCGTGTACGTGTATTTCCACAAAGACACGGGCTGAGAGCGCTTGTTCTGAGCAGGGATTTTAGGGACCCTTTTGGTGGCGAGGAAAGATCGGGGATGACTCCTGAAGTTCCAGGTTTTCTGAGGTTCTCAGCTGGGGTCAGGAGCCTCTCTGCGTCCGAGAGAGAGGCGGCATGTGGAGGGAGCCATGCGGACGAGCTGTGGACCGAGGATGAGATGTCTTGGCACCGGTGCGCTCTTACAAGGCAGCCGGTTACCTGCGCAGCAGCCGGGAGCGCACGTTCCAGGAGCGGGCACCAGACCCTGATGGATTCCTTCACAAACACGAGCCTATTGCTTGCACAGATGCTCTAAGAGGTGTTCCAATGCACGGTAGCGTTTGCCGCCCACCGTGCCTGGGAGGCACCGTGAAACCGCGCCTACTTAAGGAGCAGCCTCGGGGACTGCATGTCACGGCATCAACACGCAGTAGACCCTCCTACGCATTCTAGTCCTAGGGAAGTTTTCAATGTCTCGAAACAAGATGCGGGAAGGGCGTCAGGAGCCCCAGTGGGTTACTCAGGAAGGTGACAGCTGGGGGTTGGGTTCTGATACAGCGTGTGCCCTGGGGAGAGGCTGCAGCGTGCAGGTACCCCCAGGATGAACCCCTGCACCGGGGGAGAGGGGCGCCACGGACAGGTCTGACAGGTGCCCAGGCTGGGGCTTGGGGGCCCACCCTACACCCTGACCTGGGACCTGCAGGCCAGCACCCAGCACGTAGGACAGGTGGGAAACCCCGAGCCGGGCAGGGAGACGGTCTACGGGGACCTCAGACGGGGGTGGCCATGGGTCAGATGCATGCCTGAGCCTGACAACCTTAGTTTCCCAAGCTGTGAAGTGGAAGACGGGACTGAGTTGGTGGTTCTTACACCTGGGTGTAGTTGTGAAGGAGGGAGCTTTTAACCCATCCCATGCACCCAGGCTCAGCGACCCTGGGACCGATCCGTGAAACCCAAGGGGGGTTCCGGATACAAGAAGGTTCTGTTTCTATTTCTTGTTAAGACTTTATTATTTAAGGTCAATTTTCGATTCACAGCAGCACTGAGCAGAGGGTGCAGAGACCTTCTGTGTACAGCCCCCTCCCACGCAAAGCCCCCGACCCCAGCACCTCCACCGTCGTGCATTTGTCACCTCTGACGGGCCATGTACGTTTACGCAGCTTCTGTCCGATGGGCCGCGTTCTGTGGGTCTGGACACAGGGCCGGTGGCAGGTGCCCACCATTACCGTGCCACAAAGAGGAGCGCCACGCCCTAAGAATCGCCTGTGCTCGGCCGGCTCGTCCCTCCATGTGCCACATGCCCGGCGGCCTCTGCTCTCGTCACTGTCTCTGTGGCTTCGCGTCCCCAGATTGTCGGAGTCGGAACCCGGCCGCGTGCAGACGCCTCAGACCGACTCCCTTCACGTGGGCACACGTCTGTAAGGCGCCCCCACGTCGGTTCGTGGCTCGAGGGCTTGTTTCTCCGCAGCGCCAGACACCATCCCCCTCGGGGTGGACCACAGTTAATGTGTCCGGCACCTCCCGAAGGGGTTCTTGGCGGCGCCAAGCCCTGGCAGTCGGGAGCCAGGCGCTGGGAACACCCGTGGCAGGCCTGTGTGGGCCCAAGTTTTCAAGTCCTTTGGGTCAGGATCGAGGACTGTGGGGTGGGACTGTGTCACCTTCTGTGGGAAGGCACCCGACTGTCTCCAAAGCGGCCGCGCCCCGGCAGCCCGGCCGTTCACGGGGGCCCCGCAGCTCCGCGCTCTGGCCGGCCTGGGGTGAGGCCCTCGCTGCAGACGGGGCCCTTCTCGCAGGGGGTGGACACCGCAGGCTGTAAGACCACTGTAAGTCTCCTCACGCACGCTTCTGCGCGGCCGGGTGTGGAGCTCTGAATTCGATGGTCTCTGGGCTCCCGCTGCTGTGGAGCCCTTGCTGTTCTGGTTTCCAGCCGGCACAGCCGAGTGTTTAGAGACGCGTCGAGTTTCGGTCCAAGTGCTTCGCTGTGGTGGCAGCTGGGCTTCCCGGAGCGCGGGGCAGAGTCCAGAAGGATCCCGAGTCTGCCTTAGCTTCGTCGGCGACCGACCGGGGGGTCTCAGCTGGCCTTCCTTCTGAGTGCGGCGTTGCCTCGGTCGGCACGTGCAAGGGTTCAGAGGTGTTCAGAGCACACGCCTGCCGTTTAAAATTAGACTTCCAAGTATTGAAAATGTTAGGTGTCAGCGGACGCTGTGTTCCTTGGGTGGGAAGGGTATTTTCTGGGTGCGTCCGAGTTTCCATTCAACCATGGCCCCGTGGAACCTGAGCACGGAAAACCAAAGTGTCTGCCTGCAGCCCGGATTTGATGGGTTTTGTCGTCGTCGTTGTCACCACGCTGTAGCGTTATGACCGTACCGTTTCTGATTTTTTTTAAGATCACAGATCCTGTCTTGAAGAGGAGCAGAATTTATTTATCGATGTTGACTGCAAACATCCGGAAGCCGTCCTCACGCCCATGCCTGAGGGTCTGTCTCAGCAGCAGGTAGGATGGGGGGCTGTGCCGGCTGCTCACGGAGCTCGGTGTCTCCCCGTCGGACCCCTGCTGTCCCCTGCTTGCGGCCCTTGTGTGGCCTGGACGCGGGCTCCCTGGCCCACAGTGTTTGGGGCACTAGCGCCAGAGGAAGCGGGACACGGATTTATGCCGGTTATGGGCGCGATTTATGCCGGTTCTGACAGGGCGACTTTAGCTAGAGATGCTGGGCAAGCGTCGGTAAGTGGCGTGTACGCAGGCCTCGCACACAGACTTCCGACAGCTGATGACGTCCGCGGGGCGTCTGTGCGATCTTAGCCTCTGGAAACAGGTAGCGGAGGAAGGAAATGCGGGGGTGTCCGTTAATGATCTCTGGGTGAAAGGAAGAGAAAGTCTCCAGAGCGGAGTGTGGAGCAGAGCTGGAGGGTTCCAGGGGGCCCTTGAGCTGTTCTCCGTGGGGTCGGCGTGATGCCCGTCGTGGGGACACGCAGCACGAGGTAGACACACGTGGACAGTGGTGTGGGATGGAGCGGTGTGGTGGCCGTGCTCGGTCGCAGTCTGGACAAAGAGCCGCGCTGGGCGGACGTCCGTGGCCGTCAGTCATCCGCAAACGTCCCCCGGAGGTGAAGGCGGAGCCTGAGTGCAGGGCTGGCCGGCCGAGGAGGCGTGTCCGTGTGTCCTGCGGCTCCGTGAGCCAGTCGGCAGCGGAGGAAGACCCGGTGACCCCAGCGGCGTGCTGGGTGTCACGAAGTCCTCGCACATCCATCTGTCACCACACGTCCCACGGGAGGACGCCGGGGCTCCCAGGAGGCCGGTAGTGGGGGTGGCACCATGGCCTGGGCACAGTTACGCCCCACACCTGGGCCAAGTCTCTGATCCCCAAACCTAAAATCCTAAATCCTGAGTCCGCTGGTTGGGTGAGCTGTAAATGCCCTGCTCTCTCCGGTGCTCCCTGGGGACGAGTGGCTGCGATTCCAGCGCGGCAGGGTGCTGGCTGTCCCCATTCGTGGCTCACCCGCCGCTCTCCAGCCTCGCCAGCTGGAGAAGGGGACTTGAGTTCTTGACAACACCCTGCATGTCCCTTTGAGGTCTGTCTGCCTGGGTCCCCTCACCCCACTCCTTTGCTGTGTGCGGCTCTGACCACTGATGGGGTCTCCGTGCTCATTCCTGGGGGACACAGTGTGACTGGGACTTGGGTCCCCTTGTCGGAGGACACGGGGTCCAGTGGTGAGGGGTGAAGCAGGGCCCTCCCTGGTGGTGGCACAGGTGGGACACCGTGACGTAGCAGGGGACAGCTGTGTAGAGGACGTGGGGCCTGGCCTCTCAGGGTTCTCTCAGGACTTAAAAATGTCTGTAATTTCCTGGTTTGACCCCAGACGTTTTACCCCAGGAAGAACAGCGTTTGGGAATCTGAATTCAGGAGAAGGGACGGCGGAGACAGGCCCCTGCTCATCTGGGGAGTGACTGGGCGGCGGGGTCTGGCCTTCCTCGTGCGGCTCAGACTCCTGACCGTGGGGCCTCTCTGCACCCCAGACCCGTCCGTACTGGGTGCGTCCCTGACCTCCTTGCGTGCCCGAGGAGCACTGCTTTGTCTTAGCTTCGTGGGCCCTTTTTGTGGAGAGTCGCTTCCTTGTCAGTCGCCTCTTGTGGGACAGCGCGGCCCTGGGACGTCAACTGCCAGCTCCTCACGGTGGGCGACGCCGTGTCCGGCCGCGGGGGCTGCTGGGCTCTGTCGCCGGCGCTGTGCGGGCGCTGCGGGGCGAGGGGCGGGGCGGGGCCGCGGGGTGTAGAGGCCCTGCTGCTTCTGTGCTCATTCTTCACTCATTGGCAAAAGGAACTTGCCAGACTCTGGTTAGGCTTGATGGTCCCACCAGGCATCCAGCCTTTCCCAGGAACCGCGCCAGAGCGCCGTCCCCCGGGCGCGACTGACCCGCAGCCCTGAGGGCGGGGGAGGCGGCCTTCATCCCCTCGCCCGTGCCCTCCGCCGCCTGGTTCTTCTCGCTCACGTGCTCTTGAGCCAGGAAGGTCTCTCACCTCGCAGGCCGATTCTGCTTCCACGGGTTTGCGGGAGCGATGTCCCTAGGCCTGTGACGCCACCCGCAGGCTTCGAGTCAGGGCGGGAGCGGCTCTCAGGCTTGCCGCGCTTGGGGAGCAGCCGCAGCCCAGCGCAGGGCCCGGGAGACTCCGCCCCGTGGCTCAGGGCGGCTGACGTCCCTGCTGCGGTGTCGCCCGTCCGCTGTCCTTACCGTTTACTGTTCGAGGCTGGACCCATCTTGTGGCCGTGGCAGCACGTGCCGTCCAGCACACCCTCAGGGCCGGGTGGTGTCCTTTGCCTCCCACTCTGAGGACCCGGGAACAAAGCAAAGCTCGTCCTGCACGAGATGTGACATGTGACATTTCCGTTTGCTGCTGCGCTCCGCTCACTGCCGTTTCCGCGCGTCACCAGGTCGTGAGAAGGTACATCCTGGGCTCCGTGGTCGACAGCGAGAAGAACTACGTGGGCGCCCTGAAGAGGATTCTGGAGGTACGGACGCGGCGTGTCGCGGGGACGCGGGTGTCACGGGCCTCGTCCGCCCACGCGGGTTCACGCGCACGCACGAGCCGGGACAGGGTCGGCGCGGCAGGACCCCCGGGAGGCGCGGAGAGTCGCGTGGCTGTGGGAACCATGACTAACGTGAGAGGGCTTCTCCGTGTGTCTGCGACGCGCCGCCCCCGCGTGTCTTTTCAGCAATACGAGAAGCCGCTGTCGGAGATGGAGCCCAAGCTGCTGAGCGAGAGGAAGCTGAGGCTGGTGTTCCACCGCGTCAAGGAGCTGCTGCAGTGCCACGGCATGTTCCAGATCGCGCTGGCCAGCCGCGTGGCTGAGTGGGACTCCGTGGAAACCATCGGGGATGTCTTCGTGGCCTCGGTAATGGCTGGCACGTCCCGCCTGTGCCTGGGGGGACACTCGTGCTGGGGATCCACATCGGCAGCGGGCCTGGCTGCTCTCTGTGGCCACCGTGGTGGTCGGGGGGCTCCGGGGCATGTGATCAGGCGCTATCCTGAGGCCGGCAGGGGTGTCCTGGAACGCCGCTGGCTCCGTCCAGTGCAGCCCCGGGCAGGTGGAGTGTGGTTTTCGTGGCCGAGCCAGGGCTCTGTGGACAGGGTGCCGCTCTCTCCCACTCAGCTCCGGGGCAGCTGGGTCTCGCCCTGCCCCCTGCCCCATCAGGGTCAGCAGAAACTCCCCACACATGCCCTCCAGCCAGTGCTCTGGGGCCCGGGGCCCTGTGGCGCCGACGCAGTCTTGGGGCCGCTGGTGACACGGGACGTGGCGGCCCACGTTCGTGCTTCGTGGCGGGGGAGGAGGTCGTCTGCCTGGAAACCAGCAGCCTCTGGTGTGCACCCGGCAGTTCCGAGCCCTTCGTCTTGGTCCATTGGTGAATCCGTGTCCTGGGCTTAGTGAGTGTTCTGTGTAGATGGGCAGCTTCCGGGGACGGTGGTCGGAGGCCTGCGGGTGCAGGAGCCTCCGATCTCAGCCCACGCTGCCGTCGGGATGCGGGAGGCCTTTGTCTTTCCCGTGGAACGGCGTGGGCTTGACGACGTGGGTGAGCCACAGGCCGCCTCAAGCCCCGCGCGGGAGCAGAGGTCTCCCTGCGGCGTCTGCCCGTGCCCTGCAGGCATCCTCGTGGAGAACAGAGACCGTGGTTGTGAGCAGTTGTGTTTTCTGGCTGTTTCATGTGTCTGTCTCTGCATTTGCTCTCACTTCTTGAAATATTTGTCTTGGTAACTTCTTTAAAAGGAAGAAACACCTTAAGAGTGTAGAAGTGTAGATCATTCTTACACAGAAAGCGTTTTTTTTTCTTGTCAGTGACCGTTGCGTCACATACCCGGATGGATCTTATTGTGTATCTAGAGAATTTGTGGGATCTTAGGAGCATCCCAGTGGGAGACCTCTTGGTGTTTCTAGGGAAACAGGACGGGGAGCAGTGTGGCCCGTCAGCCAGAGACGCAGGAGGGGATAGGAGGGGATCGCTGCCCTGCCTCCCCTGCAGCGTCTCCGGGGACCCTCGGGGCGCGCCAGACAGGCTGCTGGGGCCTGTGGGGTGGCCCCCCGGGAGGGGAAATCCACGGAGCGAGGACCGGCCGGACGTTAAGGGCAGGTGTCTGGTCAGGGCCGCTGCTGAGCTGAAGGCCCGACCGTCGGGGGCCTGAGCAAGGGTGCCGACAAGCACCTGGAGCAGAGCGGGGGGGAGACCGACCAGCTGTTCAAACAGGTCCTAGCAAGTTTGCTTAAGGAAGAAAGGAAATCACACAGGGTCGTAAGGAAGCGTGTCCCGTGGAAACATCCCAGCGACTGAGAGGTCCCGTCTGGGGCGGGTCTCGAGTGTTTTCTCCTGTCCCACAAGTGTGAGCCCCTGGGCTCTGCACGCCGTTGACGGTCTCTGTTCTCTCTGCTGTTTCAGTTTTCCAAATCCATGGTGCTGGACGCCTACAGCGAGTACGTGAATAACTTCAGCACCGCCGTGGCAATTCTCAAGAAAACGTGTGCTACGAAGCCTGCGTTCCTCGAGTTCTTAAAGGTTAGCCCCTGGTTTTTCTTCCCATTTTGGGTTTTCACACCCTCTGTAACGCGTTCCGTCTGCACATGTTCCGTGGTGAAGCCTTCCTGCACGTTGCCTGTCAAGGTCGAGTGCCGTTTGTCACGCAAGCTCTGGTGCCAAGGTGCTGGGTCAGAGCTGGAAGGGAGGGTGAGTCTTCAGGGGTGGCGGGGCTCTCGGGAAATAACCTCTAGGTGCACACCTCGGGAGGGGTGCGGAGGGGCGGGCAGACGGAAAGCTAAGGTCCGATCGCAGAGGAAGCTGCCTTGGGATTGGGGTGGAGACCCCCGGCCCCTCGAGTCTGAGCAGGGAGCTGATCGCCGAGGGATGAGCCCCCCGTGGGCCGTGGGCTCTGTCCCTGCTCTAGTGAGAGGCGAGGTGCCTCTGACCTCGACAGTGCGGAGCTGACCTGGGATATTTGGCCCACGGCCCCTCACCGTGGCCAGCCACCGACCCCAGACCTCGCTCGCACGAGGCTCCCATCATAAAGCCTGAGCCGAAGCTTGCTCCTGTTACTCGAACTGACTTCTCGATGTCCTGCCACCACAGTGAGCGGGCGCGGGTGCCATTCTCGCCAGCCGGTTACACTCCGGTCAGTGGTAGCGGGGGATCCCGTCAACCCCTAATTCCAGGGTCTCGGCGCTTGGTGGTCTCTCCGTATCCCACGTGGCTTCTGGGGGAAGGACACACAGACGGTCAGTCACTCGCTTGGAGGAGATTGGAACCATCTTGCGGAGGCTGACCGTACCTGAAATGTCCGCCGGGCGGCCGGCTGCAGCCCCCGCCGTTGGGTGACCGCCTGCCAGGTGGCCTGGGGACGAGGTGCGGTCGTCCTGGTCCACTTGGGAACCGGTCTCAGGGGCTGAGCCGCTCTTGGTGGTGGTGCTGAGTCCTCGCTCTGCCATGCAGCCACACCGCTGGCCTAGCGGAGACCCCTTTCCTGTGCAGTGGTCTGGCCTGTGGCACATCCCTCCCCGGCACACAGAGGCACGACAAGGGACTAGGTAGCCCCTGCTGCGCGGTGGTGGCAGCCCTCATACCAGACATCCTCTGCCGTGGCCGCTCCTGGGGCCGCTTCCACAGGACACAGACTCAGGGAGAGCCTGTCCCTCCCCACCCCCTCCCCGGAGACCCTCCCCTCAGAGCCAAGCCTGGCTGGCGGTGGCCGCCGTGTTCCCCAAAGCGTGGGCCTGCCTGCCTTCAAGAGCCCTGCCGACTCTCGTTTGGGGTTCTGTGGGGTTTTGTCGTCGTCTCTTTTTTTTTTAATTTTTAATTTATTTAAGGGAGAGCAATAGAGAGCACAAGCAGGGGGAGAGGGTGAGGGAGAAGCAGGCTCCCGCTGAGCAGGGAGCCTGATGTGGGGCTCAGTTCCGGGACCCCGGGGCCACGACATGAGCTGGAGGCGGACGTCCAACCGACTGAGCCCCCCAGGAGCCTCTTTTTCCCTTTCTGTCAGCGCACTTTCGGGTGGCTGTAGCATCTCAGAAACCAAGTCAGTCCCTAGAAGGCCGAGATGCGTCTGTAGGTGGACGAGCCCCGCCTGGGGGCGCCCTTGGGGAGCATCGAATGGCAACCTGGGAGATTTCCACTCGGAACCGGCCACCGTGTGCTCTGGCCCTCGGAGGCATGAGCAGGCGGGCAGTGCCCGGGGAGGCTTCTGCAGCCGGTCTGCCCCACGGTCTCCGTCGGGTGAGGGCAGCCGTGGCCCCGGGTGGGGGTCCCTGCCGGCCCGCAGTGCGAGCATCTGGGCTTCTCCCCACAGCAGTGCCAGGAGTCCAGCCCCGACCGCGTCACACTCTACAGTCTGATGACGAAGCCCATACAGAGGTTCCCGCAGTTCATCCTGCTGCTGCAGGTAAGGACGCGCGTCCTTCCCAGCGTCTGCCTGAGCGCCGCCGCGGTGCTCCCGGCTCCGGCTCCAAGCTCCGAGCTCCTCCCTTCCCGGGCGGTTATGGGGGGAGGGCAGGGTCGGGGGCTCCCGAGTGTGGACACGGCCCCGGGCCCTTACCGGCCCACTCCTGCATGGGCAGACGGGGCCAGATGCAGGTTCTCCAGAGACAGAAAGGAATCTGCCCCGTTCTGCCGCCGTCAGGGTCGGTCTAGGGTCAGGTGGAAAAGAATCACCCTCTGTAGCCAGAGGGCACGGGTGGACTCGGGACCCCGAGTCCAGACTCAGACAAGCCGAGCCCGTTGTAAACGTGGTCTGCAGACAGTGTAGGGAGCAGAGACGCCATGTGGAGAGGCTCACCCATGGACCCGACGTGGTTGAAAACTAAGAACATTCAGATTGGTGCCTGTGTTGTTTCCGACAAACCTGGTTTTAGGGCCAGATATGAGGCACCGATTCCGTGGGACGCTCCGTCCATGCACACGCCTCGCCCACCCCACAGCCGGGGCCCCGCCGCACGGAGGCCGACAGCCCACGCCAGTCCCCGGGTGTGGGTTCCGCCAATTCATCAGGCGGCTCGGCGTGGCTCGTGTCTGGGGACGCAGCAAAGGTGGACGGGCCCGGCCCTCGGTGATGTCACCCAGGCTCCTTCCCTGGGGGTTACGGCTACTGCTGTGACCAACCAGATCCCTGTGGAACGTGACCTCCCACACAGCGTCGTCACAAAGCTGTGAGAAGAAGGATACGCACCCCAGACTGCTGACATCCACTGTGTCCGTGGCTGGTCTCGTGGGGCAGTTAGTCTTTGTCTGTGTTCCATGTCCGTGTTCTAGCGAGCGTCCGGTTACCGTGTATATGCGTCAGATCCAGGCTCTGGTTCCGTCGTGTGTGCTAGAGGGTTAATAACAGAAGCCATCAGAATACCCAGAAAATGTGTTTGATTCCTCCAGCTGCTGATGTGGGAGGCCCCAGGCGGGCAGTTCGGTGAGGAAGAAAGCTGGAACCAATTAGACATTCCTTCTTTAGAGGGACACACAGGGACCAAGGGCAAAGACATGACTGCCTCGTGATCGTGTGGAGCGCATTCAAACTCACGTGCAGACTGTGCTTGGTGGCATGCTGGTGCGTGCCTGGTCACCCCCGGTCACCCCGTCCACGGCGCATACCGAGACCCTGCTCGGTTTTCCCACCACGCTCACGGATGGTTTTTATTCTCCGTTAGTTGCCGTTGGATGTAGTTTCCGATCTTGCTCGTCAGCTTTTGGTTAACTGTTAGTAAGTCCTGGTAGACTTTTGGCCCAGGTATTACCAAAATAGGTATTTTTAGAAAAGGTGGGAGGGCCGTGGGAACAGAATGAAAGCCCCAGAGGATAGGCTTTGTGCCTCATGGTGCCTGAGAGCAGGGACGTGGTCTTGGGTGACATTTCTCTGATTCTGGTCCAGGAACACTGCGTGTATCAGCTGTGTCCACGGCCCCTCTGTGGTTCTCCCCCCAACCCCCCGCCCCCCCGCCCTGTCCACCTGGGACTCAGGAGACTCACCTGAGACCTCCCGGATCCCTGTCAGTGGCTCCCCCGGCAGGTTGGGGGGGCTTGGGGCGGGTCTGGGGCTCAGGAGAATGCACGGTTGGATGCAGAGTGTGCGGTCTGGGCGGCTGGGTCATCCAGGGGCCCTGCTCCCAGTACACATTCTCCCGGGAGCTGCTGCCTGAGGGGGCCGCGGGGACGGCGGCCGGGCTGGAAGACTAGACAGCGTGTCCCCTCCCTCCTGGGTCTGCTCCATGCACGCGGGGAGGAATGGCCTGCGACCGGCGTGCTTCCTTCCCCTTCTTCTCGCCCATCAGGCAGCTCTCCCTGTCTCAGCGCCAGCCCCAGCTCTCCTGGGCCGTGTTACTGGTAGTGCTGGGACCCCCCCAGGCTTCCCTGACCCTCAGTAAAGCTGAATGGCCCTGGGTTTTCTGGGCCTGCTGGGTCGAGACACGTGGTCCCGTAAGAATGTTTGTCTCACTGTGTCCCACTGCCGTTATCTGTCCCATGTTGGACCAGCATGACTCGCGGTCTGGACAGAAGGACAGACGTCCTTTTTCCCTACGTGGTTGTGTCATGGCGTTGGTGGATCCCCCCACGGCTCTGCTGTGTGATGCGCGTCCTGACCGTGGTCGGCATCAGGGCTGGCCCTGCCAGCTCGTGCCGTCGGAGCCGGCGGCATTCTCCTGAGGAGTCCACTGCCTCAATAGGATTCAAGTGACGTGTAGGGACGCGGGCGTGCGGCAGGGTCTGTACAGCCCACGCAGAGTGGAAATGTGTCATCGCTTCTGCAGGTTTTTTCCTTCAGATGAAAAGCAGGTGGAAAGGTGAGGCAGGCGCCGTCGAATTCCGGCATCGGGGGCCGGGTGAGAAGGGCGCCTCCAGACACGTCTGCCTCCGTCCGCAGGAGTCGTACGTGGCCTGCGTGAGCGAGCTGAGACCCACTCAGGGTCCGGTGTCAGAGCAGGGGGACAGCCCCGTGACTGTCCCCCAGATGCTGCTCCTGGAAGCTGACTCCCGTGTCTGTCATGTGTGATGCCACTTTGTCGGTGACCAGGCTGTTGGCCCCTCCTTGCAGCCTCCTCTTCCCTCTGGGACCCTGTGGACGCGCACAGAGGGTGTCTGGCCCCCGGGAGAGTGGGGTCCTGTGTGCAGGGTGAAGGCACGGGAGGAATGCCGCCGACTCTGTGCTTGGAAGCTGACCTCCGGGGCCTGGGTCTGTTGGTCCGACTTGGGTGGAGAGAAGCAGGCTAGGAGTGACCTTGAGCATGGTTACGGAGGGCGGGGCGTTTCTAAGATGTGGCACGTTCATATTTATGGTGTCCTTTATTGGGAAATGTTGGTTTTTTCCATTAGCAAAGCTATTTAATAGGTTCCTTTTGTTTGTGCAAAAGGAGCCGTTTCCCGTGTGTAGCCAGATCGTGAGTCACTCAGCTTCTCATTCTCTCCTGGTGCTTATCTTATCCTCCCCCGGACAGAGCGCATGAGCCTCGCGGCCGCTGGCTGAGAGCCCATGTGGGCCGCAGTCCGCACCCCCGCCCCGGCAGTCCCACGACTCCTTCTGACTGTATTTCTCCCCCAGGACATGCTGAAGAACACGTCCAGAGGCCACCCGGACCGGTTGCCCCTTCAGATGGCACTGACCGAGCTGGAAACCTTAGCGGAGAAGCTGAACGAGAGGAAGAGAGACGCTGACCAGCGCTGCGAGATCAAGCATGTCGCCAAAGCCATAAACGAGAGATACCTGAACAAGGTTGACCAGGCTTCTCAGTCCGTGCGGGGGCTCAGTGTGCTCCGTACTAACAAGCCGCCCTTCTTTCTGCCACTTGCTACTCACCTTCTGGAAGCTTTGTGCAGACACCATGGCCCAGGCCCTGCCTCAGAAGGCGATGGAGCGCGTCGGGCGGGTCGGGCATGCTTTCTCGGGGGAGGGGCCTCCCACGTTCACACCACCCTCGCACGGTCTGAATCTTGCTGCCAAAATGTGGTGTTTCCTCTTAGATGGTCATGACCAAAGCGGAGGGTGTCACATTTTTTCTCACCTGTACCTGTCCATGCTCGGACTAAGCTGCGGGTATCACGGAAATGGGAGGAAGCTATGGCGGGAAAGCAGTTCCTAGGCAGAGCTGTGTTTCTGCTCTACGTTGGCAAGCCCCTCTCCTGGGACAGCAGCCTGGGTTTACGTGGACTTCGTACCTGCTTACGGCCCTGGTCCACGGGGAGAGGCTCAGTGAGAGGAGCGGTGTTGAGTAATTCCGTGTCGTACTTATCATCGCTAGGGTCATTTCTGTTTCTGTCTGTAGGGGTAGTGTCCTCCCAGACGATGGCTCTCCATGGGTTCACAACGAGAACTTTAATGCATTTTGAGGAACAGGTTTTTCCTGACTTACTTTCTTTCTTTTTTTTTTTTTTTAATTTATTTATTTGTCAGAGAGAGAGGGAGAGAGAGAGCGAGCACAGGCAGACAGAGTGGCAGACAGAGGCAGAGGGAGAAGCAGGCTCCCTGCCGAGCAAGGAGCCGGATGTGGGACTCGATCCCAGGATGCTGGGATCATGACCTGAGCCGAAGGCAGCTGCTCAACCAACTGAGCCACCCAGGCGTCCCTTTCCTGACTTTCTTAATAATTTGATAAGGAATTTCTGTGAGCTGAATGTGGCGTTAAGAGTCGGGGATGTGGTTTAGGACCCTGCTTGGCTCTGGTAACAGTGCTTGCAGACGTGTGTGGGGCCCAGAGTAAGGCTGACGAAGGGCTGCGTGTCCCTCGCTGGCGATCCCGTACCTGTGCGCACAGCCTTGTCCTCCCCGTGCGCACGTCGAGAACAGGCTGACAGTGAGGATGGTTCACCGGCCGTGGACGAGAGTCTGTGAGGGTTGGGGCTTATACTCAGGCAAGTCGTTTAAGGAGAAGGCGTACGACTGACGGGTGAGAATAGGAGGGTCCCCGTGGCTGGGTCCGTGTCTCTTGGTTGGAGGAACTGTGTGTACAAGGGCTGCGGGGGTCATACTCCCCTCACTCTAGGTAACTCCAAACACTGTGAAACCACGTAGTAAAAAGCCGCCATCAGAATTCCATGCGGCGAACACGTACAGGGTGATAGGAAGTCTGGGAATTCTCCGTAAAGGGGAAAACCGGCAACGCTCTGACGCTCTGTGCTCCTGTATTTTGCAAGACTTCTGCTCATGCTTTTTGTCCTTCTGACGACCTCGGTTGCGGGGAGCACGTCAAGTGTGACTTTGAATGTTCAGCTTCTCAGCAGCGGGAATCGGTACCTCGTGCGGTCGGATGACATGATCGAAACCGTGTACAACGACCGAGGAGAAATCGTCAAAACCAAGGAGCGCCGCGTCTTCCTGCTGAGCGATGTGTTGATGTGCGCCACGGTCAGTGCACGGTGAGCGGGGGCCTCACCCTGGGGTCCGCTGGGCGCCCGGGCGTGTGCGCCAGACCACGGGCAGCTTGAACTCATGCGCTCTGAGTGGCGACGGCATGGAACTGGCCCGTGAGAGTCAGGGCTCCCTCTCCCAGGGGGCCTGGGTGCTGGGCCTCCATGAGTCCACCCCCGGATGGGAGTCAGCACGGTGCCTGTGGTCCTCCCGTGGCGGCTGGCCCCCGGTCCTGTGCAGCCCCAGCACGGGTCCGGGTGCGTGGGCCTCCAGGGGCTGACCCGGCGTGGCCCGATGCCAGCCCCGCCTTCTCAGGGCTCCGGGAAGTCACCCCATCTCGCTGAGCCTCATGCGCACACTCTGTCGGGTCCTGGTGGGGAAGCCTGCGATCCCTGGGACTCTGGGGGTCCCACTGAGGACTGCCGTCAGACCATCAGCCTGGCGCCCGGTACGGGGCTGCCCGGTACCTGTCAGTGTTTGTTATGGGTCCTCCTCGTCCTCAGTGGCTCTGAGGCAGCTACGGAGTAGGTCTGGAAGATATGCCCCTTTTTTAAAGGTTTTATTTGTTAGCATGAGGGGAGAGAGCATGAGTTGGGGAGGGGCAGAAGGAGAATCTCGAGACGCCTCGCTCAGCGTGGAGCCTGGTGCGGGACTCACTCTCACGACCCCAAGATCATGACCTGAGCCAGAACCGAGAGTCGGTTGCTTAACCGACTGCCGCCCCCCAAATGTGCCAGTTTTAATGACTGCCCCGTGTCAGGAATTTGCTTCATTCATATCCGTGGCTCTGCCTGTACCGTCGAACTTGCCGTGGCCACACTCGGACCTCTGGAAGCAGCCATGCCCGATTTGGCCACTGCCTTCACCCACGTGTGGAAAGGAGCAGGTCAGTGAGGTGTGGGCCGAGCCTGGGGACCCGGAGAGGCCTGCCAGGCCGTCCCAGCAGGGAGTGCCTTCTGCTCCCAGTGTTCCCATGCCGAGAGCCAACTCCTGCCACACGGAAGCTAATGGCACAGACTAGTTTCCCAGCCTAACTGTGCAGGAAGCACCCCCTCCAGGTGAAGCCGGTCAGCTCTCCGCGCACACCGGAAGACGAGGTCACACGGTGAAAGGACTTTGTGGACCGCAAAGTGCGGTGCACACGTGGGAGTTTCCTGGCCCACGTGTTTGCTGTTTGTAAGCAGGCGCTGTCTGGGTGAAGCGAGAGGGCCCCGGGGGTGGCCCAGGGGCATGCTCCAGCAGATGCCCTCGGTCAGTTTGGGTCTTTGGAAAAACTTTGTCATTTTTAAAAACCTGAAGCTGACAATGTACTTTCAAGATGAACAAGAAGGGGGCAAACACTTAAAAGCGGATTTAGCTGTGTTCACTACCAGGGCTGTGGCAGGGATCCCAGGTTCCAGCAGCCTTCTACGAAGTGAGGAAAGAGGGGACGCTGTTCCGTGGCCACTGAGATGTTCTGAGCGACACTCCCGGGAGGCAGTGCAGGGAGGACACACCTCATCAGGCCAAAGTGCTCTAGTGGCCCCGAGGGTTATCAGAATAGGAAGATCCCCCAAACCTCAGTGGGACTGAAGATTAGATTCAAACAGGATGAGTAGACATTGGGGTCGAGTTCATGGGCTTCTCCGTTTTTACGTACAGAGCCCACAGAACCCCTAGAACACACAGTGTCCGTGTGGCTTCTCCTCCTCCCCCTTCCCCCGCAGACTAGACGTGGAGAAGTAAGGCCGTCCGACGCCAGAGGGAAGTCGGGCAGCTCGGGCACCAACGCGTCCAGCGTTTCGGTTGAAAGCACAGCGTCTTGAAAGCACGGCCTTTTGGTTATTCCTCTGTACATTTTGGCTGGAAAAAATTACGCACATCTTGCAGAAAGCAAACTGGGACAGTGACCAGAAGTGAGGGGCAGTGATTGCCCCTGGTGGGGGAGGGGAGGCTTCCTGGCACGCGGAGGACCTCAGGCGGCTGGTGGCCCAGCAGCCCTGACGGGTGCTGGTCACGGAGGCGTTCGGAGTCGCATCTTCCGCTACGGGGCGGTTGTGACTCGTGTGTTCTCCGCACGTAGACCCCATTGTGTGGCCAAAGAAGAAAATAACCTGCACAGGTCATGGGCTTGTTTTATTTAAGTTTTACATACGTATTTTCATCACGGAGCCTGGTGGCAGGATTTGACTTTGTTAGACTAGGTGCGCTCTAACCGGGAGTAAAGAGGAACTCTGATATGAAGCAGACGGTTCCCTGATAGCAGCCTTTGCCAGAACACACGAGCATCTCTGCTCAGCCGTCCGTCAGGGGAGCCTCCGGCGTGTCCCCTTTAAGCGTTGGTGGGAATGCGAGAGCTTTTGGGAGATAAGCCTTCCGTGTTTCCCCGTCCTCCTGGATTAGGCAGTGAAGGGTTCCTACCCTCCCCTGGGAGGCCTCCTGTGGGACCAAATGGCGTGCTTCCCGCCCGAGTGTCAAGGGACGACACGTATCCTGACTGCTGCAGGGAGGAATGCTAACACGCGGCCTCCTCTTTCAGCACCGCGGACAGCAACGCCATCGCGTCCCCCGGCCGGAAGTACTTATTAAAGTGGAGCGTCCCTCTCGGACACGTGGAAGTGGTAGAGTATGGCAGCAGCGACGGTACTGGAGAAAGGTGTCCCCCTGTGCACCCCCCCGAGAGCCTGGCGGTGGTCGCCAACGCCAAGCCAAGTAAGTGACACTTGACTCATGTGCGTGTGTCTTGGGGCCGCGTCAACAACACCAACCTGAGGCCCTGTTTGCTCCGCCTCCACAGCGTCCGGGGCCCCCGGGGGATGGTGGGGCCGTTGGACGAGACCGTCTTCGGAGCCCTGTTTTACATCGGCTGGTACACATAGACGGAGAGCCCACTGGCCCCTCATCTCTGAGCGCGCCTCGCTGGCGTGCGCCCTTTGGGTTGGCAGGGGAGCCACAACCTGTGGGACGTGCCGTCTCCACAGGTTTGATTTCTGTTCTGCGTTTTCCCACTCAGCACTCAGCAGGGAGGGCGCTGCCTCCCGTCTCCTGAGCGTGCAAGGATACCCAGCAGCGTGGGGACCTTGGTCGTGGGCTTGGCTCTGCCATGCACCCTGGCATGGTGCAGCCCCTGCTCTCTCCCAGCTCCCCGGGGAGGGGGTGCCAGGTCCTGATGAGCCGAGACAAGCCAAGAGTATCCTGACACTGGTAGTGCTTCCGCAGCTGTGTGACGTGTGTGGTCTTTATTACTGAAGGGTTTTGGGACTGGAGATTTTTTTTTTAAAAGATTTTATTTATTTATTTGACAGAGATCACAAGTAGGCAGAGAGGCAGGCAGAGAGAAAGGAGGAAGCAGGCTCCCCGCTGAGCAGAGAGCCCGATGCGGGGCTTGATCCCAGGACCCTGAGATCATGACCCGAGCCGAAGGCAGAGGCTTAACCCACTGAGCCACACAGGTGCCCCCGTCTCTCTTTTTTAATCCAATTAAAGCCTGGCTGAGTTTCACCCCGTCGCCAGCCTCTGCCCCAGGTGTGGATCACGAGATGGAGTGAGTGGGGACCTGCAGTCGGCCTTTTCATACATGGAATGAGCCTTGATATTAAATGTTCGTGCTGTAAATATATGGGACAACCTCTCAGATGATTTTGTGTCTGAGTGTTCAGAAGAAAGTGCCTTTAAAACCTGCAGCTCTCCTGGCCACTTGTGCCCGTCCGCTCGGACTCACGGAACAGGCCTGAGGAGCATCAGGTCCCATTGGCTGGGAGGTCTCCCGTTGTTCTCGCTCGTGTGGCAGTAGCCGTCGGTCCCTCAGGTGGGTGATCAGCCTGGAAGACCACATCCCCAAGCCCCTTGTTACGGGTCCTACAGTCCTGAATCACTGATCGCCGAGTCCTTAAAGGCATTGCCGACGGCTCCGCGAATACTCAAAGTCCCGGAGCGTGTTACAGAGTTTCCATGACGGGAATGTACTGAGCGGGAGGGGCAGGGAGGGGGTTCTCCCAGACTGATGCGGGCCACTGGGATGTACTCACGTTCCACTTGTGTAACTTGAAAGTTCGGAAAAGTCCATGTAAATTGCTTGGCAGTATTGGGTGCAAATCCCACACGCATCTTGGTTTTGCAGCCACCACCGTGCCTTCCTGTGTTTGTAACGGCAGCAAGGTTAAAAGGTATCCGTGGGTGAGATTGCCTCCTTGTGCTCGAGTCACCGCGGGGAAGCACTGAGCTGCGGCGTGGGTCGTGGAGTGGGTGCTGGGCAGTACGGCATCGCGGCGTTGTCCTACTCGAGTTTTTATTCGTAACTTCCACGGAGCTAACGCAGAACGAGATTCGAATCCGTTAGCAGCATGGAGAAGTGTAGGAGGGAGGGAGGGAGACTCGATTTTTAAAATACAGTCGACCCTGAAACAGCTCCAGGGTGAGGGGCACCAACCCCCTGTCCATTGAAAATCCTCATACGTGATTTGACTCTCCACACACTTAACAGTGAAAACCTGCAGTCGAGCAGAAGCCCCACCAATAGCACGAGCAGCTGGCACGCACTTCGTGCGATACACGGATCCCGTCCTGTGTTCTCACAGGACATCAGCGAGGGGACACACGTCAGGGAGACACGGTACGACACGTTCCTGGCGTGGCCGTGGGTCTATCCGAGGAACTTGTGTAGGAACGGACCTGCACAGGTCAAAGCCGGGCTGCTCCTGGTGGACCGGCCGTGGAAGAGCGGACACGGGCACTGGAAACGTTCCCATGAGCTTCCGTCCGCGACGGCAGGTGCAGCTCTCCTTGTCGGCGAGAAGAAAATGTGTCCCTTGGGAGAGTGTCGGGTTTTCTTCATTCTTCAGTTTAAGGACGAGTTTGATGCGACATCCTAAGTTCAAGAGACTTGGGAACGTGCTTGGGGCATGCACAGTTGTGTTCTGACTTGCCGTGACTTTTCCCGTCCCTCCGAAGAAGCACGCACCAACCTCGTGAGCGCCGTTGTTCGGGGGTGTCTGTGTGGACACCGTCCTGGGGAGGGGAGTGAAGACCAGACCCGCCTGCCATCCATCGAGATGTGTTCCACTCGTGTTGCGGGTGGAGGCCACACGTGGGCGTCACCTGTGTCACCGCACGTGCTGCGGCCCGTGGTGCTGGCGCGCACCCCTTTCAGCGCGGCCCGTTACCGCGGTGCCTTTAAGAACTCGGGGTCCCGGTAACTGCGGAGCGCGTGCAGACTTCATCGGCCCCGAGATGGCCATCGTTTCCTTCCCGCTTTGGGGCTGGGCGTGCAGTGAGTATTTGTTGGGCAAGTGAAGAGAAAATTGGAATCGCTGTTTAATGAAATTTTTAGTGAAACTGCATCTTTCTACCTACCTGTTTATCGAAGGCCTGTTCTAAACCGAGCGCCGTGTCCTAGAGACCCCTTGACGAGTAAGCGGTCGACGGTGCCTTGTGATGCCCGAGGAGATGGTCCTTAACAGAGCCTGGGGCGCAGGACGCTTCCGGAGGCCAGAAGGGACAGTTTTCTCCGAGCCGCCTCTGGAACTGGTTGTGAGGAGGCATTTCAGGAGCCGGAGGCCAGTGACGCGCGTTAGGTGACTCGTCGGTTCCTTCCACTGGCCTTCGTCCAACACCCGCCCGGAGCACGGAGCACGGGGAGCGCCAAGGGTTTTCGTGACTGGACCCTTCCAGCCTGTGGCGCTCCCGCGGGATTCTGGAGGACGGACGCTGGTCCTTTTGTGGGTCCAGGGCCGTCCATGGGCATATGAACTCCAAGAGGCTTCCGGGCTATCCCGGGATCGTGTGGGCCATGGCGCAGTACTCGCTGTGGCTCTCCAGCCAGAGGCACTGCTTTGTCCAGAACGAAGGGCTCAGACCGGGCGGCGTGGTGCCATGTGGGCCCCAGAGCCCGAGACGCCGCTTGGCAGAGCCTCTTCCTCGTACGGCTTCGTGATGCGTGCGGCTGGACGCAGGACAGCCAAGTGTGGGGTCGGAGCAGGAGCACAGAATAATTGTCGATCACCCCGTAAACTGTTTCTGGAAAAATGAAGACAGGACGAAGGGGACTGGTCACGCGTAGGGAGTGCTGGTCTTTCCGGGAGGGAGACTTAACGTGCTGTTCGTCCTCTGTCATGATCGGACTGTGGCCGTGGAAGAGTTGGATTGGGAATGGTCTGGACGCAGCTTTCCAGATGAGAGGGCCTCCGGGAAGCCGTGTTCTGGGCCCCGGAGTCCAGGAAGGGATGCCTTCCCGAGCCTCAGGCTGTCGTTGGGCCCGTGCTCCTGTTCCCGTTTCCGGAACCTGTCACTCATCTCAGCTCTGTGTCGGACGCGTTCCTGTTTAAGTGTGGGGTTTTTAGCAGGCTGTTCCCGTACAACTGCGGGCAGCGGGGAGGCCCGTGGGCAGCGAGTCTGCGGGTGGGGGCGTCCCAGCACCCAGCCTCCGTGGGAGCGACTGTTTGCTTCATTCCTGGCTTAGTGCGGACCCCTGTCTCCTGGTTTTCCTGTCCGTGGAGGAGTTCCAAGTTTTAGCTCTAATTCCTGAAATGATGGGTGTGGGGTATGTGGCCCTTTAAATGCCTTCTCGGTTAAAACATTTCTTTAACAAATTGAAATGTGCTAATTCTGTGTGTTGGAAGACTGAACTCCAGCCAGACTTCCGTGGGGCGCTTTCAGGCTTCCGGTCAGGGACCGGGAACGGCAGGTTCACGGGCGGGAAGGACTGTCCCGCCCTGCCCACACGCAATGAGGGTCCTTCGTTGTCGGGGCCAGAGCATGAGCTGCTCTGTGCACGTCAAATCCAGAATATGGCTCTCCTTCCCACCAGCCTGTGGACAGCGAGCCGTGCTGCTCCGTGCATAAAGCCATGTCTGTCCACGAGTCATAGCTGGGCCGTCTCCGCTGTCTCCGGAGTTTTCTAGAAGGGCTTCAGGTTCCCCCGCAGTGCTGTTGTTCCTTCTCATTCTCTGGCATTTGTCACCCCTCGGTTAGTTTGAGACGCCAGGCAGGAGTCGTTGCTGCCTCCATAGCCGTGTGACTTTTCTGCCGCGTGGATGACTGAGCTCTGAGCTCAGCGTTGGAGAGTTCGGTCTGTTGTTCAGCACTGAAGACAGAGCGTGGGTGTCACGGCCTAGCAGCTGGGCTGCAGCAGCCGGTGAGGCCGCCGCCGTGGGCCCCGCGGGAGCCGCACGTGGGAGGCACCGTCCGCACCCCCCACGCTAGGAGAGCCCCATGCAGAGCGTGGAGCTGCCTGGTCGTGTCCGTCCCCTGGCTGTGACAGTTTCTTGGTGCTGCGCTTTGCTGTCTGCGCCAGCCTGTAGGCTGGCGTCCACGGGCTTGTCCAGGCCCCTCTGGGATCCCATGGCTGGTTTCAGCCTCCAGACCTTCCGAATTCCTTTGCCAAATTCTGTGTTACTTTCTGGAGTGACTGACCTGTTTTCGGGCCTCTTTGTGAGTTGGGGCTCGGGTTGGGGGAGGGAAAGCACGGCGGTGAGGCGGGTTTCCCTGAGGTGCCCGGCGGGGATCCGCACCTTCACAGTCACTGGGCTACACCCTGCCCGGGGAGCAGGCTGACCGGAAAACACACTGCCCTCTTGCCCGACACAGTCGGACGCGTGCAGGGTCCGTACAGATCAGCTCCATGCTGCGGCCTCTAGAGCACCCCCAGTTCCTGGGGCGGTGCTGCCGGGGCTGGGGAGCGAGTGGGTCTCGCGTCCTCAGGAGCCTTGCCCGGCAGGGACCCATCATCGCCTCTTCTCGGCAGGTCCCGAGGAGAGCAGGAGGTCTGCAGACGCCTGGACAGTGGTGTGGCCGAGTGTGCGTGTGCACAAGCAGATCCTGTGGTCTGTGGGGACCAGGCCCGGCATTTCCCCATAGTTCGTGCTGGAGGAGGGTGGTGGGTGTCAGCCTGGCCGGGTGCTCTGTGCCGGGGGACCACACACTCTTGGCTCCTGGGGCTGTGGGAACTGCATCTGTGGCTCCCGGAGCGGCCGCACACTGTGCCCCTGCAAACCGCCGTGGGAAGAGGGTGCGACTGCCTCGGGGGTGACCTGCCCTCTCCCGGGCAGCATGCGGTGAGGGACCGTAGCTCCGAGGAGCAAAGCTGTCCCCTGCTTGCCACCAGCAACTCTGTACGGAGAGTAGAAAGCCAGCCCGACCATCCCCGCTGGACCAGTGTCCCCTCCCATCCCCAGAGCATCTGCCCAGTGTGTCCACTCTTTGTTCAAGTCTTTTCAAAGTGTCCAGACCTCCTTCTGCAGTCTGGCTTCAAAGTGGGGGCTCTGGGTGGGTGCCAGGGGTCAGGGATAAGGGAGGGAGTCACATTGCTACAGATGAGCTGGCGGAGACCTGGGCATCTTTGATTCTAGAGGGAGGGTCCTGGAGGGAGAGGCTGGGGCAGGAAGAGGGCTGGGCTGTGGTCAGAAAGTGAACTGTAGACAAGTCACAGAGGCCGTGCTCGGGGGATGTGGCTGTGGGTTAGGTTTTCGCCAGAACGGGGTACACAGAGGCGCCGGTCGGCAGCGGAGCAGAAGCCCCAGCTCTGCCCCCGTTACCCCGGAAGGCAGCGCCCCACTTGCTGTGGGCACTTTAGAAATACCAGGCCTCAGAAGTCTGTCACACGGGAGCCCTGGGTGACAGGGAACCATCCCCCCAGGATCTTGGTGCTCGCCGTGGCCTGTGGACAGCGACAGCACCTCCTAATAGAGCCAGAGGTGTGCACAAGGTCAGAGAACAGGAGGGACGCGGCTGCCTCGAGTGAGACTATAGTGACTTGGACAGCACCGCACCGTTTGGGGCCGGTTTTGCATGGGAGGGACTGGAGACAGGAACGTCTCCCTGATCGCTTTGGTGACAGCAGTCCCTGACCTTCACGTGAGGCTGTGGCGTGGTTGTGGGGTTCTGGGATGACTCTGGCTCTCCCACGTGGTGTGAGCCTCTGGCTCCCTGTGCCCCCGGCCCCTGTCGCAGAGACAGCCCAGCTGCTCCCCCCACATCTGCTCTCCTGGAAAGCTGCGAAGACCTCAGGGAGACTCCCACAGTCTGTGTCTGCATCCTGGGCTGGTACGCTGTCCAGAGTCGTGGCCGGAGATGGCGTCTGGAAGTGACATGGGGTCCAGGAGTGACGGGGTCTGGGAGTGACACGGCATCTGGGACTGACGGGTTCCAGGAGTGACACAGCATCTGGAGTGACATGTCTGGGAGTGACACAGCACCCAGGAGTGACACAGGGCCCGGGAGTGACATGGCGTCCAGGAATGACGGGGTCCGGGAGTGACCGGGCACCCGAGAGTGACACGGGATCTGGGAGTGACAGAATCTGGGAGTGGCCCGGCACCCGGGAGTGACACGGGATCCAGGAGTGACGTGGCATCGAGCCACGGGCCAGCCCCCGGACCTGAATGAAGCTGGACCACAGCCGCCTTAGAGCGTGACTACAGATTGGTGCTGTTTCCTTCCGTGGTGCGTGAGGTAGTGAGCTCTCCAGAAGTTCCGAGTCGCTAGCTGGGATTTGGTTGGACCTGTGCTAAGACACAGATGGCTTTTCCGAGGCAGAGAGGCTCCCGAAGGCCATGCTGGACGGCACTGAGGCGTCTGGTGATGGAGATGTGTCCACGAGCCCGCTGTCTGCGTGTCGGGAGCTAGAGTCACTCCTGCATTCCCTCGTCTGTGTGGACAGCCACGGCTTTTCGTATACACGAGTATTCGGTGACCCAGCCAGACATGCACGTGGGTCCGCTTCGGCTCCCTCTCAGGTGTGGCTTTGAAACCGGAGTCAGTCCTAACAGCCGAGTATGAGAACCACGGTCAGCCTCTGTCCGCCCGAGCCCTGCCGTCCTTCCCGCCCCGTCTCCCACCTCACTGTGCCTGCTTGGACACCCTGTCCTGGGGGGGGGTGTACCTGTGACCACAGGGTGACCGTGGGGTGGCCGCGGGTCTCCTCCCTCGGAGGGGTGGGGTGGGGACGCTGCGGCAAGTTCTGGTGTCGGGGCGGCGCGTCCGTGTCAGCCACAGAGGGCTTCCAGATGAGCCACAGAGGGCTTCCACCTCTCAGGTGGCACCGCCAGCGTGCGCACACGTCTCGTGGAAACGCTCCTGCGGCCTCAGCCTGTCCACGTGACCGTTTGCCCACTTCTCCCCACAGCTGGTGTCACTTGGCGATGACTAACATGGCTGCCGCCCTGGATGGGCAGCTTCTGTGGGTGAAGGCTGTCCACCTGCCACGGCCGGCTGGCTTCTGGGGACGTGGGGCTCCTCCTCAAGGCTCCAAGGTGGCAGCTGCTGGTGGGGAGGTTTGGGGAGCTCTGGAAGCTCCTGATTTAAAACACCGCTCTCCTCGCCCTTGGGTGAAGCACGGGGAACGTGCTGCTTCCTGACAAAAGAAAGACCCGGACTCTGGAGGAGAGGCACGCAGGGGTCTGCTTGTTGGAAGACGGCGGTTGTGGGCCACACACAGGAAGCCAGCTGGTGCCTGGTGCTCTGGAAGGGGCAGCCGATGAAACGAGCCCCGGGTAATGTCACGTGCGTCGTGGGGAACGATAGCGCGGTAACACGCAAGCTGCAGGTGCCTTGCAGGCCGACCCCTTCTAGCCCCAGGGTGGCCCCGAGGTGGCCAGGAAGGCACACCTGTGCCCAGGTGCCCACGAGGTTCTCCCTGAGGGACTCCTAAGTCCCAGTGGTGAGATCCGACAAGGAAAATACAGCCTGGCCCCTGAGACGTGTCCGACCTAGTGTTCCATGGTCTCTGTCTCCTGAGACACGTGCTTTCGCACGTGGCACGCGGGAGTTCCGTGGGAGGAACATCTGTCTGCAGGGCAGACACCGAGGTCAGAGTCTCGGCGTGCTGGGCTGGAGCCCGCCTCCCTGCTCCTGTCGCACTGCAGGGCTGGGCCGCGTCTCCGTGCCGCATACGGCGCCGCCTGGCTCTCCTCGCGCTCCCGTGATGGTGTGGCGGGCTCAGGACCGAACCTGCAAGGCCCCGAGTCGGGTTCGATGCTGGGAGGGTTCGATGCTGGGCTCCCCAGCTCAAGGCAACTCAGACCTCTGTGTGCACAGAAGTCACCTGCTCACGCCCGTGAAAAGCAGAAATGGGGTATTGTGTGCACTCGGATGCGACGTTCTTGAGAAGACAAAACGGAGATGTTGGAGGAGAGACCAGTGGTTGCTGGACAGGGCAGGAAGGCCGGCATCTTCGGGGAGAAGGCGCTGTCTGGGGGCCACACCCGCCCCTGTTAAAATTCAAGGGCTGTGGGCTCGTGGTGAGGGTCGGCGACTTTCCTGTGTGACGATGTACACAACTAAACCAAAGGTTAGATGCGGGCAGGTTAACGCAGCCCGCGGAGTGGGAGTAACCTCTCGCCGCCGGTGAGCTCGCGGAGTCTGCGGTTTATAAGGAAAGCACACGTGTGTGGCCACCGCCGACGCCTCGGGTTACACGGACGTGCTGGCAAGGAAAAGCGGGTGTGACGAGCGGATGGTCACCGGCCAGCTTGCTCCCTTTCTTGTGAAACGTCACCAAAGCTCTTGATAGGCAGTCAGTCATAGGATTTGTCTAGATTAGTCCTGAAAAATCAGGCCTGGGGGAGGCACAAAGATCCCGGTAAAAATGGCTCAGACGGCGTTTCTGCAGTGAGGACTGTTAGCTGCCCCGGTGAGGAGTGAGCGGTCGGACGTCCGTGTGTAGAAAGCTCGCCTTGGAAGCACGGCTCCGTTTTGCAGGCAGACGCGCATCCGCACACAGTCTACACGGGAAGACGGACAAGGCCGCGTACTCGGCTGGGCCGTGTGCACGAGCAGCGTGCAGGGTGCCTTGCGCACCCCCATTGAGAGTTCCGACACGCGACGGGGCGCCCGAAACCGGCGGGGGGGGCTTGGTTTCCTCCGGGCCGGCCCCGAGAACCGTCCCAGCCGTCACGGGCTTCAGCTTTAGGTTTTATTTTCTCTCAACGGTGGTTCGTCCCTTAGAAGAGCGTCCGCTCGTAGCACGCGTACTTCCTTCTCGCCTGGGAACCGCTGCCGACCCACCCAGCCTGGCCTGCTGCTGAGTTCTGAGCGCGGCATCCGCTTCAGTCATGCTGGCCTCGCGGAAGCAGACCCAGGAGACGCTCCCCATCCAGCGTGCACGGATCTGCTCCCTGGGCCTGCGGGTCGCTGGCGGGGGCCTGAGGCCGTCTGTTTCCGTGGACGCGGAAGAGGAGGCGGCTGTGACCCCGTGTCTCGTAGAGGGTGGGCTCCGCGTGGGACTTGGCATTGGGTCCTGCCTGCGTGTCAGTGTGGGGCCTGTGTCCTCGGCAGGAGAAAGGGGGACGGGGCGTAGTCCTGGGGGGTGAGGAACCATTTCCCCCCACACAGAGGTGGCCCCGGACGGGGCTCTTCCCCCACCTGTCGCTGTTCTCCTCTGTGTCCTGTTGTCCCTTGGAGAAAGGGCACTGGGGAGCTCATGTTGGTGTTGGAGGACCCGGTTATTGGAAATTTGGCTTAGGTTAGATGCCATTTCAGCAGTGTGTTAAAAACACAAGTGACAAGACGTCAGCCCAGCCCAAGGTGTGAGAGGCTCTGTGCGGTAGCGCACCGGCCGTGGTCCAGACGTCCAGGTCCTGGAAGACGGGCGCCTCAGGAGCCGGCCTGGCCTGGGGCGGAGGCAGGTGCGTGCGGGGCTGTGGGTCGGGTCTAGGAGCAGACACTGGAACACGGCTGTGGGCGAACGACGTCCTGTCCACGATGATGCCGTGGTTTCGTGAGATTCTAACGTCATGGAACGTGGTGTGAAGGGCACACACGGGGACGCTCAGAATTGTTCCTGAGTCTGAAGTCCTTCGAAAATGAGAAGTTAGAAAAGGAAAAACCGCAGAATGCTTGGCAAGAGCTCTTTGTTAGGCATCCTCGGTCCCGTGGCATCTTATCCTTCGGCCTTGAGCGTGGCTTCACTCGGCGCCGTTTGCTGCTTCGTCCGCAGACCAGGTGTACGTGGGGCCAGGACAGCTCTACCAAGACTTACAGAACCTGCTGCATGACCTGAACGTGGTCGGGCAGATCTCGCAGCTGGTCGGGAGCCTCCGAGGGAACTACCAGGTAACTGGCGGGCCCCGCGGCACGGAATTCCGTGTCCACATCTGGGTCGTCATCACGGCGAGGCCGGGCCTCCGGGTTCCCTGCGGAGTGAGAATCAGGCCGATCTTGAGAAACAGAGTGACGGCGGGGGCTGGGGGTGAAGCCGTCCGCAGGTCACCTCACTCGCAAGCGGACTCAAGCCGCCATTCTGTCTTGGAGATGCCCCAGCCAGGGGGCTGCGCGGCCCGAGCCCGGGGTGGGGGGTCCTGTTAGGAGGGCGCTGTGGGAGGTCGGTCTCCCCGGGGCTCCTGCCCCAGCCGCACTCTGTCCTCCCTGGGAGCCTGCCTTGGTGAGACCTTCACCGTGCGCACCTGTCCCTTCGCAGAACCTGAACCAGTCCGTGGCGCACGACTGGACATCGGGGTTACAGAGGCTCATTCTGAAGAAGGAGGAGGAGATCCGAGCCGCAGACTGTTGCCGCATCCAGCTGCAGCTCCCGGGGAAGCAGGACAAGTCAGTGGTCACGCTGCGGGGCGGCCGTCCCGGGCGGGGCCCGGAGAGCAGCTCTGGGGTGCCGTCGGGGGTGGGGTGGGCAGGGCTGGTCACTGGATCCGCGTTCTGTGCGCCAAGTGCCTTTCCGCTCCCCCGACAGGTCGGGGCGGCCCACGTTCTTCACGGCGGTGTTCAACACCTTCACGCCCGCCATCAAAGAGTCTTGGCTCAACAGCCTGCAGATGGCCAAGCTCGCCCTGGGTAAGATGGGGCGACGGCAGCTCGGGGAGCACGGGCACCACGGGCGCATCCCAATGCCGCTTCTCTCCAATGGCAGAGTCCATGCCCAAGAGGACAGCAGCACGAGAAAGACCCCGGCAGTAGAGTCCCCGCTCACCCGGCAGAATGTTTCTGTTTCTGTTTTTGTTTTTTAGTATTTATTTACTTGAGAGAGAGAGACAAAGTGAGCGAGCGGGGGCGCGGGAGGAGACCGGCAGACCCCCGCGGAGCAGGGCGCCCGATGTGGGGCTCGACCCCAGGACCTGAGCTGAAATCAGGAGGGGGCGCTTCACCCACTGAGCCAAGCAGGTCCCCCCACCCCCCAGCAGGAGAGATTTTTACGATATATACATTATAATTAGGGATTCTAGGAAAAACAGGCCCTGACTTTTATTGTAACCGCACGGTGACATCTGCCGACACTGACCCCACGTGCGGATCAGCCCCGAGGGTCTGTGGCCGCTGAGCGGGAGGCCCAGCCCCGCAGGTGGGACGTCCTGCTTCCCTGCCCCACCGCACAGGGCGGCCCTGAGCGGTCCCCGGAGAGCCTGCCGCACAGACAGGAGGTCCCGTGGTTCCCGCTGCCACGACGAGGGGCCTTGGTGATTCTGTTTCCCCTCCTCTGTCTGCAGCCTTGCGGTCTGTTGAGCCGTGAGTCAGACAGACAGGCGTGCACGTAAGTCGTTTACACACGGTGTGTGACCCCAAGCACACCGTGATACACAGCCCCCGTGTGCTGTTGTCGCTAAGTGAAAATAAAATATGGGGGGGGAAAAGGCCTGGCCGCTGCTCGCCCCCGGCCCCAGGGGGCTGTGCTTCCTGCCAGACGGGAGCCTTCCCACCACCGCCTGCGCCCCCCCATCTCCCGGGACAATTTCACGGTTTGTCACGTCAGGCCCGAGCCTGAAACGGCCCACTCTCTGGTGAGAGCGAGCTGAACCCGAAAATCCACTCCTTCCATCCCTTCAGAGCCGAGAGGGACAACTTGTTCTGTAGCAAAGTTTCTCTTTGCTTCCTCGTGCTTTTTTCTTTTTAATTTTTATTTGTCAGAGAGAGAGCACAAGCAGGGGGAGCAGCAGAGGGAGAGGGGGAAGCAGGGTCCCCGCTGAGCAGGAGCCCGACACAGGGCTCCATCCCAGGACCCCGGGATCATGACCTGAGCCCATGGCAGACATGTCACCGACAGAGCCGCCCCGGCGTGCCTCCCTCGCGTGTTTTATCCCATGGTTTTCTGCGTGTCGCGGCAGCTCTCACTGTGCCCGTGGCATTTGAATCTGAACATCTCAGTTGCTTTGGAGACAGACAAAGGCGAGCAGCTCTAGCTGCTTTACGGGACTTTCTCAGCCCTCCGCGTCCTCGCAGTCGGGGGGTGGGGGGCAAACAGGAAACAGGACACGCTTTTCAGAATAAAGTGGTGACTGTCCAGGCCTGCCTTTGGGAAGGCAGCGTGCTGTGTTCCAGCAACAGTGTTGAGCTCTGAGGGCTGCATAGGCTGTGACGTCCACGTCTGGGGCCCGCAGGGCCGTGTCGACCCACAGGTGGCTCAGCTCTGCCCTTCCCCGTTTCTCTTTCACACGCCCGCAGAGGAGGAGAACCACATGGGCTGGTTCTGCGTGGAAGATGACGGGAATCAGATCAAGAAGGAAAGACACCCTCTCCTCGTGGGACACATGCCCGTGACAGTGGCCAAGCAACAGGAGTTCAAGGTGATGGACGGGGGTCCTGGTGGAGGGGTCCTCTGTGCATGGAGACAGTGCCCCCTTGTCTGGGCAGAGTCCCACGTGGTCTCCCCAAGTCAACCACTGTCAGCATTTCTCTGGGGGTATTTGTTTAGGAATTAAGATTGCTAGAGTATGAAGATGAAAGCCGGCTTTCCTGCCCAGCGGCCGACCGGGGGCTGGGGGGTCCTTGCCATACTTGGTACATTCCAGGCACTGTTAGTTACATGAGGGCACATGTGTCAAATCTGTCCACTCTGCTGCCATCTGCCTGGCAGTGTTCAGTGTCCACAGTGGGTGACAGTGAGAGGCCTCGTGTTGGCCCGGAGTACGGCAGGCTTGGGCTGACGCGGGGTTCATCCGTGTTCCCGGCTGTCTGTCCTCGCACCGCGGCGGGTGCATTCAGAGGCTCGTGGCTGTGTCTTTCTGTGTGCGACAAGCAAAGACATTCCGTTCCTACTTCTCCTTCCTGGACTCTGGCCGACACTCTGCCCTGGAGCTCCCGGGAGGGCAGAGGGCAGAAGGGGCAGTGCGCCCCGTGACGGACGTCTGCGGCACCTGCCGGGGTCTGAAGATACGAGAGTGGAGACTGACGTTCGCCTCTGAAGAGCTGATTTCTGAGGCTTACACCCACATCTGTTCTTTTTTCTGTTTTTAACCTTTAAAAAGTAATAATGTGCCGTTTCTGTGACTAAGTGTTGGAAGTCTGTCATCCACTCAAGATACTGTCGTCTGGATGCCTCCCGGTGCCTTTTTGACGTGTGGGTGTTTGATGTCATCCCCGTTAGATCGAGTGTGCGGCGTACAACCCGGAACCCTGCGTGAACGGCGAGGCTCAGCTGGATTCTCTGGCCGCGGCGCACGGCTTCCTGTGGGTAAGACGCTGCGTGCCAGGCGCGCTTCCCGAGGGTCTGTGGCCATGGCTGGTGTGGGCTTGAGAGGTTCACAGACCCTGCGGGTGGTCGCTGTGTGCCCCGGGCTGTATTTATAAACACGAAAGTCCCAAACCACCCACGAAGGGACTGAACGCTTTTGGAAAAATGTCCAATTGTCAGTAATTAAAATGTTTTTTCTTTATCTAAAGCTTTGTGGGGTTAGCTTCAGCCCAGAGACAACCAGTTTAGCTAATATGAGAGTAATTTAAGTATTTCTTCAATTTGGGTGGTTGAATTGCATGGGACCTTCCCCTCTTTCTAAGACAGTGCTGGTTTTTTACACTGGAAACTTTGCAATTAAAATTAATTTGTTCCAAATGAAATACTGCATTTGAATTATGCTCCCATCCCAGTGGGCACTTCTGGTTCTTGCCAAAGGGAGATGATCCTTGTGTGCTCTATTTTGAGGTCTCCCGGGGCCCCTCCAGACCTGCTCCCCGATGGGTGCCCTGCTGTCCTCCAGCACTGTGCCCTGCCCTTGGGTGACCTCTCCACCTTCCCACAGCCCCAGCCTCTGCGGTCGGGCCTCCTCCCTGAGCATCGAGAAGGAAGGGCCCGAGTAAACGGGTCATTCCATGTGCCCAGCTGCAAAGGAGGGATGGGCTTATTTCCCTGAGGTTTTCGAATTTTAGCAGAGAAGTCCTCCCATCGCTGGGACTGTAGTTGGTGCCTCGTTCCCTCTCCTGCTCCCATCCTGGCCTGCATCCCTGCCAGCCAGAGCAGGGCTTGGTGGGTGGGCACCTTTTCCCCTGGCAGGACGCGTCTCTGTAGCGTGGAAACACTGTAGTACAAGTCAGGTGGGTGGGACGCCCAGAGGCAAGGGGACCTGGGAGCCCTGCACCCCCAGCCCCTGCCCCCAGGCCAGCTTTCCCTGCAGGACCCTGAGTGTTCTGTCCTGGTGATGCTTCCCTTAATGAGTTCTGATTTTTTCTGACTGAGGAAACAGTTGGCCCTCATTTGGGCATGAAGCCTGTGGGGTGACTAGGGACCTGGCAGATAGATTCACGGGGGTGCCCACGGCCAGCCAGTGTCCCAGGGCCACGGCACACTGCCTTACGCTCATGCCGGTGGCCACGTGGGAGGCGCTGTGACACCTTGTTCCTGGGGTGAGTGCTGTGTGACATGGGGCCGACTCTCACATGCCTGGAAGCCTTTGTGCTGTGCCGAGCAGGCCGCCACTGCTGCGTGGTGCTGGGACGTGGCTTCTCCGGGGTAGAAAGAGGAATTAAAAACAAACCCAAACTGTGCTCTCGTTACGAAAATTAAAAGGGAAAGTAACCCCATTCGTTGAAAAGGAGAAGCAGGATCTGGTAGCAGACTGTGTCAGCGGCTCTGGAGTCTGGGAGGCGCATCCGTTCCCATGGCAACCCGGAATGTCCCCGGCCACTGGGTGTCCCTGGAGGGCAGGGGTCGGTGTGCTGTGGATGCCCAGGCGTTCCTCTCTCCTCCCAAACCCCCGACCCAGATCGGAAGCTGCACCAGCCAAATGGGCCAGATCGCCATCGTCTCGTTTCAAAACTCCAGCCCCAAAGTCATTGAGTGCTTCAATGTGGAGTCTCGGATCCTGTGCATGGTGTTCGTCCCCACGGAGGAGCGGCATGTGCAGCCCGAGGCCGCGGTCCGGGGGGCACTGGGCGTGCCCACCGTCTGCCTGGGGACTGAGGAGGGGAGGTGAGCCTACTGCCAGCACCCCGAGGAGGAGCTCGGGGAGCGGGGACGGATGGTCACCTGCCCCGTCTGTTAGGGCTTGGGCCACACAGCAGGAACAGGAATGGCTGGGTCGCCACCTGTGGGAGTGACCGCAGGGGACCTTCTAGTTCCACCGGGCGGTTTCCCCCTGCCTGTCTCTTCCTGTTTTCCAAGCAGCTGACTGCTTACATCTGGGGTAGGACAGGGCTGTGGTCTGGGCAGTACGCGGGCGGAGCACTGCCCCCGTTCACGGCACGCTGCAGGGGTTTTCCTGCTGTGAAGTCACCTCGGAAGAAGTGGTTTCTTCCAGTTTCTCATTCACAGCAGTGGGACGAGATCGGGGTGGCGGCAGCGTTCCTGCGGGGGCGGGGGTGGGGCTGGGCACCGCGGTAACTGCCGGTCCCCAAGCACACGCTCGCCGGCTCCCGGTCCCCTCGCAGCATCTCGGTGTACAAGAGCAGCCAGGGCTCCAAGAAGGTGCGTCTGCAGCACTTCTTTGCACCGGACAAGTCCACGGTCCTGAGCCTCGCCTGCACGCCCCAGAGCCTGTACGCCGGCCTGGTCAACGGCGCCGTGGCCGTCTACGCCAAGGCAGAAGGTAAGCGTGTCTGCACCGTGTGCACGTCTACACGTCTACTCTCGTAGTGTTTCTGGGGGTTTGCTCTGCACGGAGCTTCCCGTCCCTGGGTCACGTCCCCGCGTCTGTCACTGTGCGTCCCAAGGCACGTGCGGCTTCCTCAACCCCGAGAGGATGGCGTGAAGCACCAGCACCCCAGCTGCCCAGGTGGGAAGTGGTTTCAGACGTGGGTCTCCCGACTGACGTGTCTCCGTTCCACAAAGTACTGATGTCCACATGCGTCCTTCTCCCGATGGGTGGGACCCCGGCCCCCTCATGGTCCCTGCGGTCACTCAGGCCACAAGGCTTTGTCTTCTCGGGTGGAGGGGAACGCAGGCCACCCGTGGGAGTGGCTGGAGCCGGTCTGCGTTAGCCCAACAGCCAGGAACCCTGAGACGCATGCACTGGCCATTGCCCCCACCCCCACCCCCACGTCAGGCTCCCTCGTCTCAGGCGTGGCCCAGCATTCCGGAGGGGTCTGGGGACACCAGAGGGGCACAGTGGGTCTGTAGCCTCCTGGGGCCCCAGGCCACAGCTCCTGGGGTGGAGGCTGGAGACGTCCAGCCACTCTGCGTCCTGCCCACGCCCACTCCTGCTGCGCGGGAGCTGCGGTTCCCCAGCGCCTGCCGCTCACCGCACCGTGGCAGCCGGCCTCCCTGCGCCCTTGTTCTGGGGGTGACGCGGCCGTGCGGGATTCCCCACCCGCTCCCCGGGCCAGCCCGCGCCCCTCTCTGAGCGTCTCCTTCAGCCTCCGCGGTCAGACGTGGCGTCTGGTCGGCCTGGGTGCCGCAGCATTTACTTTGGTTCTGGAGCCTGGAACCCCGGCTGGGGGCAGCAGGTCGGTCCCCAGGAGCCGCTCTCTGCCGCCGAGGGTACCTCCTCAGGGCAGGATGGCGTCCTCCTGGCCGACAGACCGCGAGCTCCTCTTCAGGGGTGCCAATCCCATGGCAGGGTCCCTGCGGATGCCGTGGCCATCAGTGACCGGTACCCTCCCTTTCCCCAGTCCCGCAGCAGCCCCGGCAGCCCCCCAAGGATCAGGTGTGTGGAAGCCAAGGGCTGAACCCCTTAAGGAATGTGGGTTCCCTGACTCCCCTTGGGCCCCTGCATTCCTGATGTCTGCCTGCCCGTGGCCCTCTCTGGGTCCTCCGGGTGTTGGGCTGCTGTCCGTCACTGTCTCAGGGACAACCTGAGTATTGGCTCGGTTCCGGTGACCCTGGGCTCATCACCAGTGGCTGTTGATGGGAGCGAGTCTCGCTTCTCCCACCTCGGGGCGCTCATGATGCCCAGGGAGCCCCGGGAGGCGCTGGGTCGGAGCCTCTGCAGGGAGGCAGTGGGGCCAAGCCTGAGGGGGGCCCATTGTCCGGGAAAATGGGAGCCCTGCCAGGATATCAGGGCCACTGCCGCCCCCGGGAGGGGGAGCTGGGAAGGAGCAGGCGTGGCTGTGGCCCTCCTGTGGGCAGGGGACAGCAGGCATACCCCGTGGAGTGAGTGCAGCGGCTGTGACGTGAGTGCAGTGACGCGTGGCTTCTGTGCGGGCTTGGCTGTATTTAGAGAGAAGTGCGTGTTGATTCAGGTATGAGTGAATAGTCACCGTGGGACGCTGTTTCCTCTCCCCGTCGGCTCTGGCTTGGCTGGCCGCGCACACGGGCTCCCTCCGCGTCCTCGCCAGCGCTCCTGACTGGTCTTTCTGAGGACGGCCACTCCCACGTCCCGTTTCTCTGCTGCTGGGGACTGTGGAGCTCGCGTTCACGGGCGCTGGGCCCTCTGAATGTCGTCTTTGCAGGGAGGGCTCCTCACAGCTGCTGTGTTCTCCGCGGTGGGAGGCTTGCCTGGCCGGAGGCCCTCACGCTTCCGCCACTGCTCAGCCAAGCTCTGTTGCAAGTCTTCGACTTTTTAAGGAGCTTGAAATCTGGAAATCTGTAGGAAATTGCTGGATTTTTAAGTGTCGGCTCAATATGTCATCGGCATGTCCTGGGGCCGCTGGTTGGGGAGCCCAGCGGAGCACTCAGGAGGGGAATGAAGACTCCAGAAAGAGGCTGTCCCCAGGCAGGTGGTCTGTCGGCTAGAGCTGCCACTTGCTGCCCAGGGCCCAAGGGTGTGCCCTCCCCGCCGCCCCAGGGGACCTGGCACAAGAGCATCTTTTGGCCTTAACTGCAGCATAGAAGTGTTTCCACTGATGCTGAATCATAACTTGAACGTACGTCTCGAAATGCAGAACGTGCCTCGGGGCGTTCTGGTGTCTGCGCGCTTGGCTCGGGACGGTCACTCGCAAACCGGGTTCGCATTAGAAGGCTCGGTGGTTCCCGCAGAAGCCAGGACCTTGCCGCCTTCCGTGTTCAGAGGGCTTATTCCGGGAGGATGAGAGGCGTCGCCGGACTCGCAGCTGTAGTTGTGTTTTTAGGTGCGATGGCTTAAGTGACGGTTACGTCAAGACCTGAAGAACCCGTTTCACCGTTTCCCAGGGTAGTTATGCCGCCACTTTGAAAACATTCGTCAGCTCCGGCTCTCAGTATTTTCTGTTGCTGTCCCCACTGACTCAACTTCATGTCCAGTGGGACAGACCCCCTCAATAGGTCTTTGAAAATATTTCTTTCTTTTTTTTTTTAAGGATCCCACCTATTTATTTATTTATTTGATAGAGGTCACAAGTAGGCAGAGAGGCAGGCAGAGAGAGGAGGAAGCAGGCTCCCCGCCGAGCAGAGAGCCCAACGCGGGGCTCGATCCCAGGACCCCGGGATCATGACCTGAGCCCAAGGCAGAGGCCCCAACCCACTGAGCCACCCAGGCGCCCTGTTTGAAAATATTTCAAACCAAAATATTTCATCCCTGCCTGTGCCTCAGGAGGGCAGGGAGTTCCCGAGGAGAGAGGAAAGCCTCCTCAGTTCTGGCTTCTTATTTTTTGAAATTCAGTGAAGATGTGGTCGGTCTCGATACACCGTGTGTGGCGAGGGGAATTTCAGAGGTGAGAGCCGGTGACGGGGACACGTAAACACTGCCCCACGCTGTCTCAGGTGCAGAGCCTTCCTGACAACTGAGTTGTTCCGTGCGTGTCTCCATAGATGACAGGACTTGCTGGACACGGGTGTGCCGGGCGCTGTGCCGAGCCTCTGGTTGCCTTGTCGCCCCTCACGCTCTCACGCAGCCCTGGGGGCGCGTGGCAGAGTTGTCCCCGTGTTGCAGAGAAGGAAGCCGAGACGGGGTTGTGTGGCTCGTACCGGGTTGCTCTGTGCACTGTCACTCAGGTTGCCTCATGGCAAGGACACCCGCTCTGAGAGCCTGGGACACCCAGACCCAGGTGATAGCCTCAGAATTGCCAACAGTATTTTGCTTGTTGTTTAAAACCGTCTGTGGGGCACCGGGCTGGTTTGGTTGGTAGAGCCTGTGGCCCGAGACCCAGGCTCGTGAGTTCCAGCCCCAGGGTGGGTGTAAGCCTTCCTTATAAACACCAAAGGACGAGCAAAATAGGGTCTGTGGTCCTGGTCCCCAGGTCCTGTGCACGGATAGCGGAGTCTGAATGAAAGTAACTTTCTCTTTGAAGATGGATCCTGGAATTCCGAGCCTCAGGAAGTGATAAAATTAGGTGTCCTGCCAGTTAGGAGCCTCGTCATGGCGGAGGACACGCTCTGGGCGGCTTCCGGAGGCCTGGTGTTCACGATCAGCACCGAGACGCACACGGTAGAGGTGAGTCGTTTTTGGTGAGTCCGCGGCCCGGGAGGGATGTGTTTCCGTTGAGCTGCGACGCTGGTGGTCAGGGCGCCCCCGGCCCGCGGCCCCGCACCGGGAGGACGTCCCTCCTAGATGTGCCTGCTTAACTAGGTAATGCAGCTGCGCGCAACCGTGTGTCCGGGAGGGCACGGTGCACTGTTGAGCTGCTAACGGACGCACACACTAGTTCCGGTGAGTACACACTAGTTCCGGTGCGTTTAGTATGAACGTAATAGAGGGTCTTCGAGGACACGGGGAAAATCGGCCCTGGTCAGGGGCCCTTCCGGTCGGCGCAAGGCTGGCGTTACTCAGTGAAGGGTCAGGAGAGAGCCTGCCCCGTGGACACAGGGGGCTGTGCGCAGGCCCCGGGTCTTTACCCTCCTCCACATTCCAGATGGAGGAAATTGTGAAACCTGAACAAAGTCATAAACTTAGATGGAAAGCGGTAGACTGTTCTCATTATTCTGCCATGGGGGAGATTTTCTGAGCATGATCCATGCTTAGAAGTTGTCATAGTAAAGGAGACAGTGAATGTGTAAAGTTTTAGAATGTTTTTTTGTTCACGTTTAGTACGTGTATGTGTTTGTACAAGAAGAAAGTTTTGTAAATGACAAATGGAGAAAGTTCTGTCCATCTCTGTGACCAAGAGTTAACGTCCCGAGAAGAAAGAGTTCCTGCTAGAGGACAAAGAAGCCAAGCCGTCCGCGATCATTCCTCGCCTCCCGTCGGAGTGAGCTCAGATGATAAAGGTATGGCTTTCGGCCAACGGAATGAGTCACGTCCCGATTAGAAATCCCGCCAGCACACGAACAGCCCTCGAGATAGGAGGCCACTCGGGGGAGGACCCCCGTCGTCCGTGCAAGCGCGCAGCGGGCACCTTGCCGTGACTGGTGGGAACCTCCACAAGCTCGTCATAAGCCGTAGACATCGTGGCCTTCGGAAGATGTCTGTCCACACTCTCCTGGGGAAGGATCGTCGGCGCAGCAGGGTAGGACCTTCAGCCATTTTGCCAGCGCTCACTGCGACGTGTTTTAAGACATGCGTGAAGCCTATTCTGGGACACACGTGGCGGCGTGTTCTGAGGTCTCAGAAGATGGGATGTCAGCCTGCAGCCCGGAGCCCCCACATGAGCTAGAGGGCGGGCAGACAGTGTTCAGGGGAGCAGTGAATCCATACGAACCAGGGTAGATGGGCTCTGACTATGTGAGCCCAAGGACGGCAGCAAAGGAAGGGAGACCCTAGGAAGGTCACCAGGTGCTACACTCAGAACTGCGAGGTCCAGACCCCCCCCATTGGTCACAGGTAGCTCTTCTGGGTTTCCTTCTGGATGTGCGTCTCCAGCATCCTGCAAGCCCTACCTCCTGAAGCCGACAGGTCAGAGTTCTGGCCATGCCAGGCAGTTGGCAGGAAGAGAGGAATCGTGGCTTTGATGCCAAGAATATGGAGGGCAGGACAGAAATGGTGTCAATTATTCCCGCCCGAGAACCCCCATGAGGCCGGGCTGTCCCGGCAGAGCAGGGATCCCTAAAAGGAAAGTTCTTGGAGCATTTCAGGTGGGAGAAGGGTGTGGGCACGTCTGATGGCCCGGTGGGAGGTGCAGTTGGCATAGATGTGGTGGGAACATCCAGGAGTTGGGACTTCTCTCCCCTGCACCTGGAAGCTCTCGGAGGAGGCCCCTAGGGGTCACCTTACTGGGGGGATCCCATGGGAGGCAGCGCGTCCGACTGGCTTTCTCGGGGTACACGTGTCCTTTCTGCTGGGACGGCCCCCCGGCCACGCAGGATGGCAAGGCGCCGAGGGATCTGATGTGCGAAGACGTTCTGACCCTCGTGTTCTCTGAAGGTCAGTTGGCTGGCAGTTTTGGGGGCTGCTGGAGACCACCCACGTGGAGGAGCCAGCCAGGCCAACCCCCAGGGCCCGCGGCCCGCAGAGAGCACGGCTCTGGGAAGACGACTGACCAGCCACGAAGTGCAGAAAGTGTAGCGGCAGCCGTCATGGACCCTGCGCGACCCCCGCACCCCAGCACTCCTGTGGCATTCAGGGAGCATGGCACGGAGGTGCGTGGTGTGACCAATTAGCCAGAGGACGGAAGACAAACAGCAGGAAATGAATAACTTGAAGGTGGACGGGGCCCAACAGCACTCATAGGAACATTCTAGAAATAGTTCTGGGCCCCACCGCAGGCCTGCTGGAGTCGCTCGAGGGCCAGCAGCCTCTGGTATGGCGATGTCTGGTGGTCCTGGTGGGCAGGGCTGGCCTGTCCTGGCAGGGGCGAGGGGGCACGTGCGGGGGTGCCTGCCCGTCTCCGCAGCCTCCCATGGTCCCCCCGCCGCCACCGTCCCACTAATCAGCCCCCCGGGCAGACATGTGGCTGTGGGGTGCAGTGACCCTCCGCTTCCTCAGGAATTCTGTGCTGCCCCCCAAAGATAGAAGTGGAACTCTCTTCCCTGAGAAGTCCACGGAAGGGTGAGGCCGCGTCTGTTCCCATGACGGGCGTGGGGGGCGTGGTCCAGGCCAGCTCCGAGACTGGGGTCCCGCTCCGTCTGGGTCTCCCTGGGCGGGTGACAAGGGCTCTGCCCCCGACTGCGGTAGAAATGTTCACCCTCCGCTGGGCTTCCGGCGGGCTCTGTAGGGCGTGGGGTGCGTGAGGGGTGGAGCCCGGCGGCCCCTCTCCGTATAGGGTAGGCACACAGCACCTGTGAACACGGCCTGCTCAGCGGGGTGATGGGCTCTGAGCAGCCCCGTGGTCAGAGAAGCGAGCCCGTGTGCTTTCCCCGCCCTTTGGAGGAGGGTCGCGCGGGATTTGGTCGGCTGCGGGGCTTAGGGGCTGCTCTGAAGATGCCACGTCTCGATGCCGACTCTGCGAACTTCACCCCTGCCCGCCCTTCCTCCAGACCTGTCAGGAGTGCCCCCCGCTGCCCGCCCAGGCCTCATCCGTCCCTGCTGTGGCTGAGTTCCCCTCTCACGGGTCCTCGTGGCTCAGGGCTGTCAGGATGGGGTCACGGGGCAGAGCTCGGCCAGACGCTCGGGAAAGACCTTCCCTGGTCCCACAGGGAAATAGCAGGCGGCCTTTGGGGACCAGGTCAGGGCTGGGTGCAGACCCAGAGACCCGCGGGCCACCCATGAGAGCTCGGAGCAGTGGGGTCAGGCAGACCTTCCCAGGGCTCTCCTGAGGCCGGAGCACGGCCTCCATTCCCTGGTCCGGGTTTGGGGAAGGGGGCTGCGGGCTGCACACCAGCATCCCCGGGCGCAGGCCGGCCTTCCTGATCCCTGACCTTCCAGCTCCCTTGCTCTCCTGCGCTCGCCGACCTGCAGCTTGCGAGGGTCAGGGTCACTGGGAAATACCGGGACTACTGCTTCGGAGCCGAACGAGTGCCGTTTGGTCGCTACCTGTGTCTTGGGGACAGAGGTGTTTGTGGCTTTGGAGAGGTGGTCCCCTCGTTGTAGGTCCTTGGGGGTCACGCTGGGCCCCTCTGGAGTGCCAGCTGGACGTTCACAGTCAGCGCGCTGTCTCACCTGGCTGTTGAGTTACGGCGTGGGGGCTGGCGGTGGCCAGCGGTGGTTGATGGGGACACCGTGGTAAGTCTCTGGCTGTACCCGGAGCCCCATGCGTCGCATCTCCTTGATTTCCCCAGAGCCAGCTGGAGGCCCACCAGGAGGAGGGCGTGGTGGTCTCTCACATGGTCATTGCTGGCGTGGGGGTCTGGATCGCCTTCACCTCTGGGTCCACGCTTCGCCTCTTCCACACGGAGACGCTCAAGCACCTGCAGGACGTCAACATCGCCACCCCCGTTCACCACATGCTGCCAGGTAATCAGACCGGCCGGGGAGGGTCCCAGGGGAGAAGGGAGTGTGGTGCACAGGCCTGGCCCCTTCTGGGCAAGGACACAGAGTGAGTCTATGCCTCAGCCTGGAACCAAAGGGGGAGCTCGGTTCCCGTAGGTCAGAAGCCCTCACCATAGACATTGCTTGTAGTTGAGCCCAATGAGACCAGACGAGGGGAGCAAGGACCTCAAGTGGAAGAACAGAGAGAAGGAGAAGATTCACTGGGGTGGGGAGGGCTCTTGGGGGAAGCCAGACACGCCGCATCTTGGCTGGGAGCTCCCTAGGCACAGAGCGGGAAGGGTGCCCCCAACAGGGGCTAAAACAGATGCAGGTGCAGAAATGGGACTGTGGGGACAGCAGGTGGCTAGTGTGTGTGTGTGGCTGGTGCGTGCGTGCATGAGACTGATGTGTGCACATGCGTAGAGCTAGTGTGTGCGCATGTGGCTGGTACGTGTGAACATGGAGCTACCTGTGCATGCACATGTGTCACACGTGTGCTGTGTATACAAAGCGTGTGGCTAGCGTGTGTTCAGGCTGTAGCCAGGAAGTACAGACAGGCAGCCGGTGTGTGTGAGCGTGTCACTAGCAGGTATACGCGTGCAAGTAGTGTATGGTCACGTGGCCAGTCTGCTCGAGCTTCTGGCCAGCATGTGTGTGTTTCTGTGTCGTGGAGCTAGTCTGTAGGAGTGTGCAGCTAGAATATTCTCTCGTATCTGGTGCGTGTACGATGTAGATAACATGTGTTCGTTACATATGAACACGGAGCCAGTACGTGTGTGTAGCTGCCGAATGTGAGCACGTGGCCGGCGTGTGTGCAGATGTGTGGTTGCTGTATGCATGCGTGTAGGTAGTGCGTGTAAGCACATTACTGGTGCGTGCAGGCCCCCGGCCAGCCCCTGTAGGCTCGTGGCTCGTGTACGTGAGCGCGTGGCTGGGACCTGCAGGCGTGTCGCACGTGTGTGCACAAGCAGGCAGCAGCTGTGCCGGGGCAGGGGGGCGGAGGGAAGGAAGAGGCTGGCAAGGCTGAGTCTGGAAGGAGTGTCCTGGCAGCAGCCGGCAGAGTCTGTGGGGGAGGACGGTGGGGCCCCGCCTGTGGTCCGGGGGGACCCACGCTAGCGAGCAGCAGCGAGAACCTAGGGAGAAGCAGAGTCCACTGGGGCAAGACTGATGAGGGGAGGAAGGGCCGGAACGTCTGAGACTTAGGACCTAGGTTTCTTGGGAAGAACATAAAATCATCAATAGACCTGGGGTCACAAAAGGCTCGTTTGGGAAAACGAGGTCACTGCACTGGATGCTGCTGAGCAGAGCAGCCTGCAGGAAAGAAAAGGAGCGTCCGGCACGTGGACGGGGAGCCAGGAAAGGGGCTGCAGTTGAGGGGGCGTCCCGTCCGGTGCACGAGGAGGGACGGGGGCAGGGCAGAAAGTGTGGGTCAGACCATCAGATACTGTCAGAATATCAGACACCAGCCTCCGGAGGTGAGAGGAGTGTGTGGAGTCGGAAAGAAGGGGTGTCAGGAGCCAGAGGGCCCTCCAGTGTGCGTGCAGGGAGGCCAGGAGGGGAGCCAGGCAGGGCTCGGCCGAGCGCAAGGCCCGAGTGCTGGTGTGTGCGTGTGCGTGTGTTGGTGCAGGTGTGCACGTGAGTGTGGGTGAGTGTGGGTGCACGTATGTGTGTGTGTGCATGTATACATGTGTGTGCACACGTGTGCATATGTGAGGGAGGAGCTTTGCTACAGACGTTTGAAGAGCGATGAGAACCAGGGAGGTAAAGAGATTGAAATTAGACTTTGGTTTGGAAAAGTTAACAGCAAAAGCTGACGCGGTCAAGTTCCCTCTTAATTGACTTTACGAGTTTGATAGGATTTTAAATTCTGCAAGCCCAGAAGCCTGGTGGAAACCTCTGAGAAGTTATCTGGGTCCCCTGCCCACGTGGGCAGTAAAGCAAGTTGTCAAAATCTCACAAATTCAGGGCAGGTTGTTCTGGCCAGGGACCCTGGGTATGCGCGTTTATGTCTTTAACCCTCGTGTAAAGGCAGGGAGACTGGTGGGACCCGTGGGAGGTTTTGTTTTGTTGGTGGCGGTTGGGGGTGGTCTGTAACAATGTTGGAAGTGTCTGTAGCTTCAGCAGCAGGTGCCAGAGGAATCGTTACTTTTGATGCGGAAGAAACAGGATAAGGGGTCAAGTTCTAGAAAGGCTGGTCTCTGAAAGGGGAACATTAGTGTTGGATGTGGTGAGAGAAGAATATGGAACGAAGAGGGTGGGGTGACACGTTTGGGGCTTGGTGAGTGCTGGTTATGGGTGGCATGCAACAAAGCCAAGTTCACCTGTTGCCAGAACAGGTGTTCCCGGGTTAGCCAGCAGTGGTCGGTGGGCGGCCGGTCCCGGGTTAGCCAGCAGCTGGGCCCTGCCCGCGTGCTGTGGTTCTTTCTGGGCTGGAGAGAGCCCCAGCTGGTGCGTGTCTTCCCACACTGCGAGGCTCGCTGCTGCTTCCGTTCCCTCCGTGGGTGTGTTATTAGGAGCCTGCGGATAAGCCTTCCAACACGTGCTGCGTCACTCGGTCATACCGGCTGTGAGTTGGTCTCATTTGCTTCCGAAAGTGCCCACACACCTGTACCTGTGTGTTTTACGGGCATTTTATACCTCTATGCAAAATAAACAGTGCCCACCCGCCTCCAGAACCAAGTCATTCAAACAGGCAGATGTCCAGAATTCCTGGGAACGTAAACACTATTAGCTTTTAAAACAACATATAAGTCTATATTGAGAAATAAAACCAAATCTTTTTTTTTTGTAGATTTTGTTTTTTTATTGGGGGGTCTTGGGTTTTTTTGGGGGGTCTTGGGGTTTTTTTGTTTGGTTTATCATTGTGTGTGTATGTGTGTGTTTTTGTCGTTGCAAGAAAGTACATAAAAATAGTCACGTCAATTTACCTTGGGCCTTGGTATTAGACCGTTTGTGTCCGTGTTTTTTCTGCAAGATGGACTTCAGTGGGACATAGAGACCCTGGAAGTGACCTTCGTTTCTACAGAAGAGAAGCAGCCGTCGCTTCTCAGGAACAAACGGCTGTTCTTGTCTGCATGTGGGCGTTAGAGCCGTCAGAGGGACGTGGGGAGTCCCCGGGACTTTCCTCAGCAGCACGGCCCTAGCGTGGTCCTGGCGAGTCCCACGGCCCAGCAGCACCCTCCGGGCTGCCCTGCACATGACGAGCTGTCCGATGTCTCTGGGCCTCGGGGCCTGGCCGTAAAACCAAACTGGACAAGCAGCCAAAGCCGTGCTGGCCCCTGTGACTCTGCTGTCCCCTGCGAACATTTCCCACACCGTTTCCCATGCTGAGCCCAGGCGCGCCCTTCTCCCTTCTGGCAGACGCTGCGGGAGGTCCCCCATGGCTGAGTGGGGCTGCGGGTCATGTGCGGGGACGTACGTCCTAGGCGCAGTGGAGCCCCTCTCTCCTGGAAGGCCTGGTGGCTCCTGCTGCTGGCGTGCCCGGGACGGAAGCCCAGCCCCTGGTCCCTGTCTTCCCCGGCAGTGGAAGTGAGCACAGTGTGTGGCCGGAGAGCCCTGGGAGGCCGTGGGTGGCGTGGTGGGCATTCGGGCTTGAGTCTGGCAGCATTTCCAGGTGGGGCACCGAGCAGCACTGCACAGCTGCCGAGACCCCCTCTACTTCCCTCTCTCTGTCCAGGGCACCAGCGCCTGTCGGTGACCAGCCTGCTCGTCTGCCATGGCTTGCTGATGGTTGGCACCAGCTTGGGCATCGTGGTGGCCTTGCCCGTCCCACGTCTGCAGGGCATCCCCAAGGTGACTGGTGAGTAGACATCCCCCGGGCCTCCGCCCCGCCCCGGGCACTCACTCAGTCCTCTTCACGCTTCCGCGTGCTGGGAGCTGCTTACACAATGGGAATTTGTATGTTTTCTTTCAGTGTAGACTTGAGTTCTCAGCACCCACTTGTGCTCTGTGCTTCTTATGTCAGCAGCCCAGGGACACTCTTACCCCAGGACGTGTTTGCATGTTCCCTTTATTGCCACGTATTAGTTTCTGTCGTCTAGAGACAATTTTGCTTGGTGGCCGTGGATGCTTGTTACATTTTATACCACAAAGAAGGAAGCTCAGCGTCCAAATGGGCTTTTTTGCGGTATTGGCAGGAGTTCAGACGGGGGTCCAATCTTTTTGGGAAGCGATCTGGGATTTGGGATCGTGAGCTTGAAGATGGTGTGTGTGTGTCTGTAGTCAGGATGTTTCGGTTCAGAAATCTGCCTCGGGAGGCAGCTGAGGCAAGGAACAAAAGCAAGATGCAAAAAAGATATTTGACAAAGTGTTCAGTTTTTCTTAGCACAGAACAGACACAACTTAAAAATCAGTTGAAGAGAGATTTAAGAAAGTGGTTGTGCTCCCATTTAGAATATAACAAAGTGGGTAAAAGTGATGTTTGTGGAAAGCTATGAACGGTACAGAGAAACGTGGACTCTGTAGGTAAAACCAAGATCTTAAATTTTACATTGATTACGTGCCATCAGCCATGGGAGAAAAAAATCTCAGAGGAAAAGATCTGTAGGAAATTGACCAGAATGTTACTGAAGATTCTGTTCCTACAGTTTCTTCCTAATGACAACAGCAGAGTATTTCCTTGGCTCCAGATGCCCTTCTGTCCTCCGTGAGCTGTGGCGGGCCTGTCGTAAATAGATCTTTACATAAATTCAGGGGCCACTGAATTTATGGGCTGAGTAGGGCTGAGGAGTCATTTTGTTCGTCTTTGTCTTCATTTCTGTTTCTATTATGATCCGTGTATGGCACACACGCAAAATCGCAGGTAGTGACAACGTCCAGTTCCGCAGTGCTGCTGAAGGGGTCCCTGTCCAGCGACCCCGGGCCCCAGGCATGACGCGCCACTCCTCCCTTGAGCGCCCTTCCCCCCACAGCCAAACAGAACCTTCTCCTGAGTTGTGTATCCTCATTCCATCATCAACTTTTCTCTAAAGTCTTGCCAGTTTTTACCCCCAAAAACCAAATTTGTATTTTTGCTGTTTTTCCCATTTTCTAGAATTGCCTTCTAAGACGCATATTCCTCCGTGACTTGTTTTGTTTCTGCGTTATTGCCAAGATGCACGCTTGTTGGCGGTGAGACGCCTTTGCACGCGTGTTCATCCGGCCGCCTCCGCTGGCCCTGGCCCGCATTCTTCTGGGGCGCACGCCAGGTGCCCAGTCGTGGGCGTGTAGGAAACGCATGTGTTCACCTTCCCTTGGTGACACGGACGTGTTTGCCCCCAGCTGTCACATCGGGGACACCTTGCTCACTGGTGTCTGAGCCTTCCTGCCCCTCCGGGCCCCCCAGTACCTGCGAGCTTGCCACTCTGCTCACCAAGAAATGGGCCTCCGGCCTTAGAGCACCTGGTAAAGAAGGGTGCACGCTTGCCATGTCCCTGTCCCCTGACCTGTGAAGTGCTTGAAACGTGGACACCCTGTTCCCACCTGATGCCATAGGGTCAGGGCGTTTGGGGAAGAATCGTTGTTTCAAAACAGACCTCTGGGTAGTTTCTGACATGTGCTCTTAGGTGAGGTGAAGATTTTAAAATTAACTTCACACCACTCTTAAATTGAAAAGTCCCCCGTCTGTAAATAAATCAGATAGCTAAAAAGAAGAGTCCCCAGTTTAATTAAAACCATGGAAGGGACTCGTTCTAAAGCACAGGGCTTTCGTGTAACAAGAAACGGCAGGAAGCTGCTGGCATTTTAAGCATCTTGTGCCTCAAACAGACACATTTCTGGCATTTAATTTTTCCATCAAGACTCAGGAAACATCTGTTTCTCAAGTGCGGGTGAGGGGAGCCCTGCATAGGGAGCGGGGGGACCACTGTTGTCCCGCAGGCGTCGGGAGTCCCGACCATCGCTCGGAAAGCATTGTGGGCATTCGGTGAAGGGCCACGAGAACACGCCCACGCGCTGTTCTGGTTTGAGGCTGGCCGTTGGTATCCAAGGTCTGCGTGGGTTTCTGTGGTTTGGGCGAGAGAGGGATGCTTGCTGATTGCCCTGTGACCCTGTCTGTTGCACGCGGCGTGTGCGGAACGGCTCAGGAAGAGGCATGGTCTCCTACCACGCGCACAACGGGCCCGTCAAGTTCCTGGTCATGGCCGCTGCCACCATCGGGACAGACAAAGACAAGCCCACGGACAGCCCACCGCCCGGCGCGGAGGCCCCAGAGGAAGAGCAGAAGGAGGCACCCCCCGGCGAGGGGCCCGGGCCAAGTCAGAGCGCCGCGGACGGCATCTGGCTGGGGGGCTCGTTGGGCTCCGGGACTCACAGAAGCGATTTCTCCTCGTCGTCTGGGTCCCTGACCGCCTCGCAGGGCTCAGGCTCCCTGGAGCCCCGGTCGGAGGAGAGTGTGGTCTACGACCTCCTGCGTCTCCCCAGCGTCCTGCCGAGCCGGGGACGGCGGGCCAGGAGGGCGAAAGCCAGCTCGGTGCTGGTGGCATGCGGGGGCCAGGGCCACCGGCGGGTGAGCAGGAAGGCCCGGCAGCAGCGCCCGGAGGAGCTGGCCTCCTCTGTCATGGTCTGGCAGATCCCCCTGCTGAGCGCCTGAGCCCGGGGCCCGCCGAGGGGGCCGCATTCAGCCGGGTCGGTGACCAGGGCCGTAGACTGCGTCTACGCTGGTTGAGGAGGAAGTAGGTGTTCGGGGAGGAAGCGTGCAGTATCACGGTGGTGGTGTTTTCCTGCGAGCTGGTGCCCTCCCTCCAGGAGCAGAAGCAGATGCAGACGATGAGAAGAGCTGCACAGCCCGCGGGGGTCCGTCGGGAGCTGCTGGAGAGCACCCCGCAGTCCTGACCGCCGCAGACACGCGGGGCCCCCGACCCCCCCGTGCCATTACCCCGAGAGCTTGATGTGCGGACTGAGAACGTCTGGCAAAATACAGCCTGTTAGTAGTGTGGGCACTTAGTAACGATTCTCAGAATAATGACTGTGCTTGGTTCCGAGTCCGGCTTTTATTTATACTGTCTGTAAATTCCCGCCCGGAGTTGGCAACCATGAAGAAAGCCTGAACACACCCCGGTCTGCGGCGCTGGTTTGCTTTCTGAGGTGAACTGGGTTTTCCAAAGTGGTGTCCTGTGTGTATTGTATATTTTAACAAAGTAGTATTTTTATATTGCATTTTTGTCTATTAAAAATTAACAGTCAACATTTTAGTCCATATGAGATCTGTAACGTTTCACGAATGATGTTTGCTTTGAACCAAAATGCTCAGTACCTTCCCAACGTGTACACTCGGGCGTCAACGCCAAGCTCTGCCTCCCTTCTCGCGTCCGAGGGCACGGACTCCGCGGTGGCGTGTGTCTCCTGTTGCAGGAGACACATGGGAGGGGGCGCCGGTCGGCTCTGCCCCGGTGCGGGTCAGTGTGGCTGTGGGATGCGGGCCGAAGTGGGCAGCCCTTCTGCCTAGGCGCCCCATCACTTGGCGCATGTCCAGGTGTGCGGCTGAGCGCTGAGACCCATGACGCGCCATGAGGGCTCGCGTATCCATGTCGCACTTAGTGCTTTAAAGCCATTAATGCAGGCATCACTGGAGATAAATTTCTCAGCACTTTACAGATGACTAAAAATGCTAATTTTATGACTTAGCCAAATATTTTCCAAGGTGCATATATACCCACCCAGAGTAATATCTCCCCAAGCTTTCTTAAATCGTTAGCTGCTACCTTAAGTCGTCAATAAAGTCTTTTTATGTAAACATGCGCTGTTTGAATTGCCTTTTCTTGCCCTGAAACACGTCCCTGTCCTGCAAGTCGAGGGTGGCCTGTGGGGCCCCTTGGAATTCGAGAGCACCGCCTGCTGGTTTGGGAATTTGGCGTGAATTCCAGAGACAGCCCCGAGGTGTGCGAGGTGTGCAGGAAGGCTGTGGTTTGGGGCAGGTGCCCAGGGACCCTCCAGGACTCACGTACGCATCGGTTTGTGCTTTGAGTGATGTCGCGAGTGGAATGAATTCCATGTAAACCGCAGAGGAATCTGGGGCGGACCCGCTTCGGGTATCCGTGCCGAGTGAGACCGTGGGCTTCTCCGTGTGTTCACGGGCGGAACAGAACACAAGCCCTCCCCGTGTGCGCTTTATTGAAACCTTGGTACCCAAAGGCGTTTGGTCTTCTTCAGTATCTCAAAAAACTCAAAACCACCAAGTTTTCTTATGGCATAAATAAGTAAAAACAACAGAAAACCCCAAACAGTACCAGCCAAAGTTTACATCTGCGTTCGGTGTTGACATATTGAGACAAACCTTGTGTGACGCCATGTGTCACTCCCGTGTCAGAAGCCTGGCTGGGCTCAGCGTTGGGCTCATGCAGTGAGGGGCCCCACCGTGGGGCCGTCGTCGTCTCTGTTCATGCACCTCCCCCGCAGAGCCCTGAGTTCCTCCTGCCGAGGTGTCTGTCCCCCGCCATGTTTGGGGGGAGGCTGGGATTCCCTGCCGTGGGGCAAGGCCAGGCTCCCTCATGCCCCTCGAAGACCCTGGGGCAGCATCCTCGGTGGCTCCAAGGCCAAGGCCTGAACTGGTGGGTCCGCGTGCCTCCATGCGGGGTTGGCCCCCCTGCGGCATCCTGGGACCATCCATGTCAGACCCCAGCTGGGGTGGGTTTGGGCCAGTGCTGTTTGCTGGATGCGCCCCCCGAAATCCATGTGTTGAAACCCCAAGCTCCAAGGTGGCCGTGTTAGGAGGTGGGAGGGCGATGGGAGCCCCGCCCCTGCCCCGGGTGAGGACACAGTGAGAAGACCTCCTGAGCCAGGGAGGCCTCACCTGACACTCGTCCTGTGGGGCCTTAACTTGCAGCCCCGAGGGGTAAAGTTCAGAACGGCCCCTGTCCCTCCCATGTCCTCCCCGGGGACGGTGCATCTTATCTCCCAGCCTTCACTGCTGCTGAAGTTTGGGTCTTGTTTCCAAAGGGAAAGCTTCCAGCAAACCAGCAGACCTGCCCGGCACCACATGGGGCCCCTTTGGGCAGCGATCCAGCAGGCAGAGAATGGCTCCCGCTTGGGGCTGGCAGCGGGCACTGGTGCCCACAAGGAGCCGGGGTCCAACCGCAATGGAACGCAGGACTCCCTGAGGGGGCTCGTACGTCTCCGTGATCAGTCCTCCGCTGCGGCCTCCACAGCCCCGCGGGTGCGGGCAGCTCGCCCCACCGAACCAGCCAGCACCCTGGCCAAGGAGGAGTCATCCAGAGTGGGCGGGGTGCAGGGTAGGCAAGACCCTCCCGTCGCCTCCGGAGCAGCAAGGGCAGGAGCGGGTCCACGCACCTTCTCCATGTGCTGGGAGGTGGGTGCTGTGAGCCCCTGAAGGAGCAGAGCAGTGTGGACACATCCCGTGGGCCAGACTAACTGCTGAGAGGCAGGAGAGGGTGAGCCCGTAGGATGGGTCTGTCTGCGCCCTTTCTGGGAAGAAGGGAGGGCATCTGGGTCCTGGAAACATCTGCTGGCTGGGAGCTGGGTATCCTAGTGGGGTGCAAACACATCTGCAAATCTACGGGATGCCCCGTAGATTTTTTTTTTAATTTTTATTTTTTATAAACATATTTTTATCCCCAGGGGTACATGTCTGTGAATCGCCAGGCTTACACACTTCACAGCACTAACCATAGCACATACCCTCCCCAATGTCCATTACCCCACCCCCCTTTCTCGACCCCCTCCCCACAGCAACCCTCAGTTTGTTTTGTGAGATGAAGAGTCACTTATGGTTTGTCTCCCTCCCAATCCCGTCTTGTTTCTTTTCTTCTTTTTCTAGCCCCTTAGTCCCCCATATTGCATCTCCACTTCCTCATATCAGGGATATCATATGATAGTTGTCTTTCTCTGATTGACTTATTTCACTAAGCATGATACCCTCTAGCTCCATCCACGTCGTTGCGAATGGCAAGATTTCATTTCTTTTGATGGCTGCATAGTATTCCATCGTGTATATATACCACATCTTCTTTATCCATTCATCTGTTGATGGACA
>PISX010001633.1:0-77663 GCA_004024625.1 Mellivora capensis | reverse complement strand
GTTGTGGACATTGCTGCTATAAACATTCGGGTGCACGTGCCCCTTCGGATCGCTACGTTCAGCCCCCTGCTCAGTAGAGAGCCCTCGGGGTCCCAGCCTCCCCCCCCATACTTCGGGACCCAACCTGAAGAGGGACTCAGCTCTCACAGCTTTCCGGGGGTGAGTAGCCCAGCTCCAAGGCTCAGCAGATTATGGGCTGCTGGGGAAGCTTAGGGAATGACGGGAGTGCAGGCCAACTGCCTTTCCCCCGCTCCTGTGCGGTGGCCCACCTGCCTCTCCTCCCGGCCCCCTGGCCCTCTGCTCCCCCCACCCTGCCCCAGCCTTCTGGATGCCTGTGATTGTCCCTACTGGTGAAAACAGCATTGGTAAGCTTGGCCCAGACAAGAGCCACCCCAACCTGGCTGCGGGGAGCGGGCTTCCGTCTGGACTGACCAGACAGAATGGGATGAGGCCCGGCTGCATCAGGGAGCAGCTGGGTGCAGCCCCAGAAGCAGCAAGGACAGTGAGTCTGGAAAACGGTGACGTCCTGGAGGGCTTTGGGGATGGGAGATGCGCAGACCTGGTCCTGAGTCCAGAAACCATGCGCATGTAACAGGGCTCATGTGGGAGAGCGCCTGGGGCGGGGCACTAGGCCTCCTGTGGTGGGGTGTGCTGGTGCCATCTGGGGGTGGTGAGAAGGTCTCCCGACAGCTGTCCTCTGCTTCTGTCCACCTCCTCCTGCCCCCATCCCGGTCAGGGCACCCCCACCTCCTCCTGTCTCTGACCCCAGGACCTTGTCAGGGGGCAGCTGGTCTGGGTTGGCCAGATCTGATCTGCCCTGCACATGTCTCAGAGCCCCTGTGGGGACCCAGTTTTGACCTGACCCACTTGGACTCTTCCCACACGGTTTCCTGTGTCTGCCACTTTGGCTGAGAGCACAGTCTTCCCCGCAGTCCAAGCCTTGGGAATGCATTTTTCCAAGACCACCGCTTCCTCTGTGGCCCTGCTTCAGCGTGGGGAGCGGCGGTGGGGGGGCGGGGGGGAGGGGCGGCCCGAGGTCCCTGTTCGGGCAGAGTGAGGACATGTCCTCAGCCTCGTGAGCCCCAGGTGCGGAGCCAGCTGCCGCACTGGCCACAAAGGCCCAGGTGAGGCTTCCTCCAAGACCCCGGGGCCCTCTTCCCGGTTTTGTGCAGCCTCCGGGGCAGGGGCAGTTTGCGGCTTTGCCACAGGACAGCCCGCATCAAGACGGAAGGGCTGCCCCCCGCCAGGAGTGGCCGACTGGCTTCGATTTCTGGGCTCTTTCCCACCAGCTGTAGAGAAATGGGATTTCTGCAGTTGCAGTCATCCTATTTGATTTTCTAAGTCATGTTCTGGAGCATTTTCTGTCGATCGGTACTTCGTGCACTCAGTTTGGTAAGCGTGTCCCAGATCCGGGGGGAGGTGGGGTCATTTCAGCCAGTTTCGTCCCTGTAAAGTCCCTGTAAAATGGACATCATCTAGGCCCTAAAGACCGTGCGGTGTTTTGGTGACTTCTGGATCTTACGTGCACAAAATCTCTTCGTAAACCTGGGTCTTTCTACGGGTAAGTGGGTCGGCAGCAGCTAGCCTCGCGGCTGACGTGGAAGTTTCTGTGAGACGTTCTACACTGCGGGGTCCCGAGGGACTGTGCGCACGCTGTACCCGCTGCACTTAGTCTCTGAGGAAGACTGCCTTGGAAGACGCACCGTGTTTGGACCGTCTCTAGGCACCTTGCCGAGCACGGGGCAGTAAAAGCCCTTCCCACCCCGTGCGGGTTCCGGTTCAGGGCACAGAGCACTTCTTAAGCTTTTCCAAACCCCTTCTCTCTCACACCCCACCCCCACAGCCCCTGTACACGCTCATGCACGCACACGCACACACTCGTGCTCGCACACCCGCTCCGTGCTAGCTTTGCTCGCCTGCCTGCAAGGGGCAGTTGGGGCAATGTGTATTCGGGCGGAAGAAGAGAGAGACAGCCGGCCAGGGCCGCCCGCCCCTCCACTGGGTCTGGCATCCCTCTGTTCCCGCTGCTTCTCTCCGAAGAGCCTCAGGAAGAATAAACCCTTGAGAAGCAGGCTGGTGGTTCTCTGGGATCTGACAGCTCTTGCTGGCTTGAAGGCATGTTTCTGCCCCCTCTCTATGGCCTGAGAACATCGCACTGGTCCCTCCAGGTGGATTCAGGCGTGTCCCTCGCCCTCTAGACCTGCAGCGGTGAATTGTTCCCTTGTTCCTCCTACAAAGGTGCCAAGTCCTAGTCCCCTCGTGAGAAAGGGCAGAGCCAGGGCAGGAAGGGGGTGGCTGTCCTCTTCGGCACCTGTCACATGAGGGCTGCGACCTCTGCCAACCTCGCACGGTGACAGGGCATCCACGTGTGTGTCTCAGAGCTGCCCTGCTGCTCCGGTGTGGTTTCTGGACGTCTCGTGCAGATTCTGAGTCTGACTCCATGGTTTTAGACAAGCGCCGTGCGAGCAAGATGGCCTAGGTCCCATGTGCTCGGGGAGCTCAGGAGTCTGGCCAAAGGGGACTCGGCCAGGAGCCACGGAAGCTGGTGGCTGGTGACCGACAGCCCAATCGGAGTCGGCCCAGGGCCATGACCAGAACTGCCTGGCGCCGGGAAGGCCGGTGGGGGGTGGGGTTGCAGGGAAGGAGGGAGAGGCGCAGACCCTTGGCTGGGGCTCCGCGCAGGCGGGATTGTGTAACTGGGCTGCCTGGAGCCCGGCCAGGCTGCGGAGCAAACAGAAGGGCTGGAAGCAAAACCACACAGAGGCTGGCCACAGAAATCAGGTTTCACGTGACCTGGGAACGTCCCCCTCGGTGTCCGTGCTAAACTGCCGGTGATGGTAACGTGTCACCCGGAGGAAAGGCCTGCTGGCTGCGGGTCTGCGCCAGGTCGCCTCCAGCTGAGGCCCAGTGGGTCTCCAGGAGCTTTGGTTCCCAAGGACCACCCTGTGGAGCACCGGCGCTGAGCCCCGGAGACCTAGCCGCCGTCTAGGAGGACGACCAACCGTACAGCAGGTGCGGTGTTCCAGAATGCCGCATGATGGTGGAGGCAAAGCCCCGGGGTGGGGGTGGGGGCGGTGAGTGTGGGGGAGGGGCGTGAGGGGGCCCACCGAGATGCTGGCGGGGGAGGAGGGAACGTGCCCGGGTCCCCACGGGTGCTGCTTCGGTGCGGCGGCTGCACGCAGAGCCGGGGGGAGCCCCCCGGAAGTGAGGGCACAGGAATCAGAAATGACCAGTAAGGTGCTCCGGCCCTACGCTGACAGGTTCAGAGGTGTGGGGGTGTGGAAGTGTGGCTTGCACACACGCAGGCAGAGGGAGAGCGCCCTGCGCCGTGTGCTGCCTAGGTAAGTAACGGAGGAGTTGTTTATTTTTTTCTGCTTATCAGAAATAATCACTGCTTGTTTTTCTTTTTTATTCCCCACTGTGGTGCCCAATTTGTGGGATTCCTGTCCCGTCGTCTCTAGTTCAGTGGTTCTCAACCGCCCCCCAGGGACAGTTGGCGTGTCTGGGCACGTGTTCATTGTCGTTACTGGTGGGGAGCACTGACAGGACTGGACGGGGCAGCAGGCCGGCCGAGGTCGGGGATGCTGCTGGACGCCCCGGAGCGCAGGACAGCCCCTTGTCTGCTGTGCCGTGGCCAGAACACCAGGTCTCTGTGTTCTCGTGCTCCCCTGGAGATCAGCTGGTTGATTTCTTTTTTTGGTGTGAACATATGGGATTCCTGCTCTGTTCTCAGATGTCCCAGGCTCCTCACTGCGTCTTTCTGGCCTCGGCGCTGCTGCTCTAATTTAAACATAAAAATACCTTGTTTAGGGGGCCTGAGCGGCTCAGTGGGTTAAGCACCAGCTCTTGATTTCGGCTCGGGTCATGATCTGAGGGCTGTGAGATAAAGCCCCGTACCAGGACCCATGCTGGGTGTGGAGCCTGCTTGGGGTTCTCTCTGTCTCTCTCTCTCTCTTGCTGGTCCCCTGCCCCTCCCCAACCCCAGCTCACACTCATGCTCACACACTCTCTCTCTAAAAATAAAATTAAAAGATTAAAAAACATTTAAAAAGGGACGCCTGGGTGGCTCAGTCGGTTAAGCGGCTGCCTTCGGCTCAGGTCATGATCCCCAGCGTCCTGGGATCGAGTCCCACATCGGGCTCCTTGCTCGGCGGGGAGCCTGCTTCTCCCTCTGCCTCTGCCTGCCACTCTGTCTGCCTGTGCTCGCTCACTCACTCTCTGACAAATAAATAAAATCTTTAAAAAAAAACAACATTTAAAAAATACTTTGTTTTGGTCCCGACACGGAACTCCTGATACAGACTAACGGGGCAATGAGCCCATTGAAGCAAGAGCGGATATGGACTCGTACTCAGAGAGAGAGAAGCTCCTGCTGGCCACACCCCATGTTAGGCACGGTCCACACGTGCACACCAGATCTATACATGTGGTAACTTTGGGCTCGGCCTCCCACGGAATCAGAGATCCATGACGGGCTCCGCTGTGGAATTCCTCACAGGACAGAATCCCTTCAGACGGGGATCCACGGGCTGGGTTTCGGGAGTCCCCAGGGGCTGTGGTTGACCATCAGGGGCTCTGAATTTCCGGGAAGAACAGGCAGGCGGTGTGCTGGGTGGTATGTGTGTCTGCACTTCCTGCTCCAGGAAAACGCTCACACCGTCCTTCTGTCCAAGTTACTGACCAGGGAATTACTGGAACATGCTCTGTGTCTGCCTTCTGAAACTTCTTTTCACTTTTAGGAAATAACAAGGGTTTAAGACCAGAGGGTTTGAAATTCAGGATTTTATTTATTTTTATTTATTTGTCAGAGAGAGAGGCAGAGGGAAGAGAGAGAACGAGCACAAGCAAGGGGAGGGGTGGAGGGAGAAGCAGGCTCCCTGCTGAATAAGGAGCCTCTGTGGGGCTCAATCCCAGGACCCCAGGATCATGACCTGAGCCGAAGGCCGATGCTTAATGACTGAGCTACCCAGGTGCCCCGGGAGCTTCGAAGTTCGAGTAGGAGCTTTACCACTTAGGTGTGCTAAACATCCAACCTTGAGCGAATTATGTCTTTGAGCCTCACCTTTGTCATCTGTGAAATGTACTCAGTTCCTACCTCACGAGGGCGACAGGATTTCAACCCAGCGATGGGTGAAGGTCTCACTTGGCGCCTGGCACGTGGCCGGCTGCAGCAGCGGCTCCTCACGGACGCCTCTGCCCCCTGGGACTCCGTGTCCGGCAAGCAGCCCTGCCATCCCTGGTCATTCTGCCTCTCCCACGGCTCCCTCACTTCCTGTTGGCCGTGCTCAGTCTCCCAGCGAGTGCAATGGCTTGCTGGCCTGCCGGGGACGCCGCCGGGAGCCGCCCACGCAGCTGGGACCCTGCGCTCCTGCTGGCCGCCGTCCACGCCGCCGTCCACACCGCGCAGGGTGGCTCCGTAGCTCTCACCCACCTCAGTGTGCAGGTGGCGGGCTGAGTCACGGCCCACAGCAGATGGCCACGTCCTCGCCCTCTGCTCCCGTGAGTGTGTTAACTTACGCAGCTAAAGGGACTTAGCAGAGACTCAATCAAGGATCTTGGGATGAGGGGACGAGCCTGGATCACTGGGGCCCAGGTACCGTCCTAAGGGTCTTTGCTGGGGAGAGGCGGGCGGGTCAGAGAAGCAGACGGGCCTGGGAGGGGGCCGCAGGTGGCCCACCACTGGTCGTGACAGCAGAGGAAAGCGCTTCCGAGTACTGGAAATGTGAGCAAACAGGTTCTCCCCTCAAGTGCCCAGAAGGACCCGGCCCTGCCGACATGTAGACTTCGGCCCAGCAAGGCCCAGGTCGGGTTCCTAAGAAATAAATCGGTATTGCTTGATGCCCCCAGTTTCCTGGCAACTTGTCACAGCAACCACAGGGACCCCGCACAGTCCTGTGGGTTAAAAACACCAGTGTTGATGCGCGTAGGACTAGGCCTGCTAGAGGGGTGGTCAGCCCGGCCGCCGCACGGGGAGAAGGCTTCCGGCTTCCGTCTCACACTGTCATGGGCCATGAAGGCCTTTCAGGGAGAAGGGGAGGACAGGACAGGAAAACGGTCTGGAGGGTCTTTCTACCACTGGGAGGGGGGACGAGGTGGCTCCTCCTTTGGGCAGAGAGCCTGCTGTTGGGGTGCCCGGCAGCCCACACACCAGCCGCCTGTCCGTGTCCCAGCAGCTTCCCCAGCGCACGGCTCTCTGTTCAGAATCACCCCAGTGCCGCCTGACCCCGGAGAGTTCCCCAACGGCGCGGCCTCCACTCTCTCCCCTGAGGGGCCACGGTCCAGGGTGGACTTCTCCAGGCCTGGGACACGCTCCCTGACCTCCTCTTCTCTGTCCTGTCTGCTGAGAGCTCCAGCCCCCCAGGTGCTCCCACAGCACACCTGCAGCCTGTGGGTCTCCCGTGTTCATGGACTTGGCACAGGTAAGACCCCAAATGCAGGCCTCTTGAGCCCAAGCCAGAGAGGCCTTGTGCACAGGACATGTTACTGTTCTCTAAGGGAGCTGGGGCGTGATCTAGAGGCACCGGCTCTCGAGTCCACCAGTGGCTCAGCGGCCTGAGCTCCCCCTGCTGAGTCCTTGCAGGGGACCCTGTACCCTCGCACAAGGCAGGGCAGTAGGTCCCAGGGCGGGAGCACTGTCCCTTCAGAATGCACCGTCCTAGAATGCTCCCACCCTACGGAGGCCCGGGGCGGGGGCCTGACCTTGTGGCTGGGGAGGGGAAGCAGGGGGCCCCCTCAGAGAGGAGACATCTGGAAACAAGGGGCCGGTAGAGCCGGGGTGGCCAGCAGAGGCTCTGTGGAGCTCCTTCCCTAATACACTTTTCCAAAGTAACCACATGCAGTTTTTTGTTTTTTTTTTTGTTTGTTTTTTTTCCCTGGTTTTAAGAGCAAAACAGCACACTTTCAAGGGGAAATAAAAGGCACAAAGAACGGATCAATCCAGTAGCACTGGTTCTGGGGTAGGCCGGTGTGTGTCTTCCTCCCTTCTCCAAGGGCCTGCTACGCACTGCAGGTCTGGGCCCCGGATTCACCGGCTGAAGCCCTAACCCAGCAGCCCAGTGCCTGCAGAGGGGTCTCTGGGGGACAAGTCAGGGCAGATGAGGTCCTGAGGGTGGAGCCGGATAAGTGTCCTTATCAGAGAAGCAGACCCCAGAGCTCACTCTCGCCACGTGAGGACACAGCCAAGGACCCTCCCTCCCTGCGCTGGCAGGCAGGCCCGCCACAGCCTGATGACCCTGGACTTCGAAGTCCCCAGACAAGGGAGAAAGGAAGGAAGGAAGCGGGCCTGGCATTTGCTAGGGCAGCCGGGCTCACTGTGGCAGGGCCGGAGAGAACTACGCAGCTCCCATCTGTTCACGCGCAGACATGCGGGAAGCTGTCCCTGCACAGGAAACCCGGCAGGGAGGTGGGGGACAGACCCCCAACCAGCGGCTTTGGAAGCTTTGCACCCATTGAGCCGCAGAGTCCTGGCAGAGACCCTGGGGCAGGAGGCAGAATGGGCTTGGGAGAGGGGGGCCCTGTGCAGGCAGGAACGCTCCCGGGACCTGGGGAGTGTCCGTGGGAGGGCCACAGACATTCCCACACCAGGACGACCCCCCCCCCCCCCCCCCCCCCCCCCCCCCCCGCCCGCCCTGTCTGATGGCTCCAGTGGGCTCCCAGCTGGGCTCTGGAAGGGTCCAGAGCCACACACATTCTGACAATTCCGGTGGTTTCCCGGGGAACCCCTCCCACCGAGACTCCGGAGTGGGACCCCACCGGTTGTGGTTGCCGGGGGGTAGGGAGACCCAGCAGGACGCTCATCAGGAAGCAGTTGGAGCTGCCCGGTGGTGGCCTGCCCCAGCTCGGCCCGCCCCCTCCCTGCCCTCCTGCGGCCTGGCTCTCCCTCTGCAGAAGGAAACAGCGCTGAGTGGTGGGTGGGGCGGCCAAGAGGAAGGGGGGCGCCCTCTGCACTCGGCCCTTCCTCCCCCAGAAGCTGCCGCCTGTGTCCCTGGAGGCTGCGAGCTGAAGCCGCTAGGCAAGGGGAAGCGGCAGTGCAAGCATCAGGGTCTGGCACTTTGTAAACATAAACTTAGGAGCATCCTGCGTCCTGAGAGTTTCAGGTAGGCCCTCCCGGTGTGGTTTCCAGGCACCCGCCGGAATCCCAGAGAGCAGTGGGGAAGAGCCGTCTGGTGGAAGGCTGTTCGATTCTGCATAGATTTACGGGAGATGAGAACCATGTTCAGACATCCCTCCCCTTGCCCCAGACTGATTTTTCACAAGTGCATTGCCTGATCCCAGAATAAGACGTCTTGGAAAAACAGTGGGCAGGAGAGGTCCACCCGTGTCCACCCTGAGGGCTGTGGTCTTGGGCTTCGCAAGGACCAGTTGACCGCCCGCGTGTCGGCAGGTGGGCTCTGGAGCTGTCCATGGTGGAGGGGACAGCCTGGGCCAGGTCCTCCCCCCAGAGCCCCCACCGGACCCGGCGTGCAGAGTGCTGGGCCCAGACCTGGTCTATGCCCCTTTAGCTTCATATGAAGGAAATGGCTTCGTATTTCGTACATCGTTTCTAAATCCTCTTTTTTCTACCAATTCATTTTTACTGTATTTTAGAAAGGCCCATCCACAATCCATTTCAAATAAGAACCAAAAACCCTGCCTGCTCATGGCGGACCGTTTGGAAGGCACTGCCTGCACAGAGAAGACGTGAAAGCTTTGTGTTAGTTTCCCTGGGCTGCCCTGCGTTAGCACATCTGGGGGAGGGACGTGAGACCACAGATTTGGACGCGCCGGTGGTCCTGAGGCCAGGCTGACACCCCTGTGTCACGGGCCATGCCGTCCGAGGGCTGTCAGAGGACCTGGGCCTCCGGTGTTCCCAGAGTCCCTGGCATCCGTCATTCCTATCTGTGTGTCTCCACTCACTCCCTCTGTTCCCGTCCACACCTGTGACCGAACCTCCTCCTGGAAGGACACTCGTCACACACTAGGCCCACCCTGATGGCCTCAGGTTTGGTTGGCTGCCTTCCCCAAATAGGGTCCCCTTCTGAGTTACCAAGGGGATCTTGCAGATCTCTGTGGGGAGCGGGGCACAACTTAGCCCATAAGAACCTTTGTGCTCATCAGCCTGCTTGATTTTTACTCAAAAGATCAGATTCATTCATTCGAGAAGACCGTGCTTCACGGTGAGGAAGGGCTTTGGGGCTGGACAGGGTGAGAATCCCCGACCCACCCCGCGTCAGATGAGTTACACTAAACTCTCCGGAGGCCACCTTCCCGCACCGCAGAATGGAGACATTCCCAGCTCTGGCGTGGTGCGTGTGTGCATCTACACTAGGTGTTCTGCAGAAGTGTGCGCACGCGTACGCATGAATTTACTACGTAGACTTAGGTGAATCAGATTTCATTGCAAGTAATTTGCTCTAACACTATGAACACATACCTTGAAAATACTTTAAAATAACTGTTAAATTTTTACATCTTTTCCAAAAGAAGGTTTACCAGTATCAGCATTCATGAGCTTAATGGCCTCTTCGTGGCTGCCGTATAGGCTCTTGTGACAAAGATTCATGGCCTCCTGGTGGCCTGCAGCCTAATGAAGGAAAGGACAGGCCAGGTGCCAGCATCCCGCGGAGTGTGATGGAGGACGGCGGGAGGGAGACATTCAGTACAACAAGGCATCACCCTCCCGTGGACTGGGCAAGCAGTGGTCACAACTTGCTCTAGGAGGTGAAAAAGACGGTTGTCCCATTCAAATCAGGAGCTCCAGGTATCATCCTACGCCGGGGGAGTCTGTAACATGAAAGTCTGGGTGACATCAGCAGCACGCGCTCAGTACTGCGCACAAGTCCTCCTCCCTCGTCAGCAGTATTTCGGGGGACGTAGGCGCATACTCTCCCGAGTGTAAATTTCTCATACGCGGGCTAATTAGGTACTTGGGAAAACTCAAGACATGAAGGAAAGAGCTTCACAATATTCAAGATGTAGCTTTCCCAATGGCCCCAAGTCCATCAGAGCCGAAGGGGGCCATTGCGGTGGGGAAGGGCGAATTTTAGGGAGCCCAGTGGAGAAGACGGCCTCACATTGGTACAGCGTGGGCAGATGTTTTAGAAGCACGGAGTGTTGTTCCCACACCCACGCAGGATATTCTAATTAATTTTTCATGCCAAGGGACTCGAAGTACTTTGTAGCAATTGGATCGATTCCTGACAGTTAGTGGAGTTTAATTGCCTTTTTTTTTTTTGGAAGGCAGAAATGCATAAACTCTTACGGGCTATTAAAACCTTTGGGGAAATTATCTGCTTTCTGGTATCAGCACCAGCAGGAAAATGGTATTTAACGTCCTAACAGGGCTCAGAACTGGTGACTCAGTGATAGCCACGTACCTCGACTGTGTCTAAGTACAGCACGTGCATGATGAGCCCCGTCTGGGGGAGCCCAGCACTGGAGAGCTCGAGTGCATCTGCTGACAGTCACCCAGGTGGGCGGGGACGGGCTCAGAAGTGAGGAGTGGAGTTGGCCTGCGCCTGCACTTAGGACTCGCGGCACTGAGAGCACTGCCGGAATCACCTCGGTTTGTCCCCGTGGGAGGGAATAATCATATCCCCGATCTACAGAAGAGGGGAGCGGAGCACGGAGAGGTCAAGTCTCTTGTTCAAAATTCTCAAGACTTGCAGATGGTGGGATGGGGCTCTGAGATCCAACCTGCCGAATTCCAAAGCCGGGCTCTCTCGGTTTCTCTATGCGGCTTCCAAATGGGGTGCGGAGTCCCCCAAGCCTGGAGCTCAGGCTGCTATAGACCCCAGCATTCAGGGGATTGCAGACTGTCCAACCCAGGACAGTTCCGAGTTTCATTTACATTCTCCACAGCTCTGCAGTAATGTATTTGTACATTTCCTCGGAACTGCCATGCATGATTTGGCTCTTTCTGAGCCGTGGAAAATTTAAAATAGTAAAATACCATTCTCGAAGTACTCTTAAAATAGATGTTATTTAATGTTTAAGTTAAGTCCTTCTTCTTGATGTTGTTATGTCCCATGTTCAGTTTCAGGCACTCTGGACGTCCCTGTAGTTTGAAGGAACTCATTAAATGCATGGATGTTCCTCTACAATTCCCATCGACCATACTGGGGCCGTAGTACGTTTTTTAAAATAAAACATGTACAGTCTGAAAATGGATGGGGCTCCCCACACACCTTATCTGCCAGATGGTGTGGGGATGGATGAATATTTTCAGTTAATTCATTTACTTTTTCTTTCATTCAATAAACATTTACCGAGAATCTAGTATAGGGCAAGCGTTGTGAAGTGGAAAGAAAAACTAATTATGACACATGACCGGACCCCCGGAAGTTTGCCGAATGGTGGAGGAGATGGGCCAGTACTTCACTGGCAAGAGCACCAGTGGTTGGGGAAAGCTAGTGGCCACTGGACACTGACCCACAAAAGCGGGCAGGGAAGCCACTCGGAGCCATGCGGAGCTCTGGCTGTGGGTCGGCCTAAAGCTTCTCTGAGAAAGAATGGGAGCGAGGCCTGCAGGCACAGCTGGGGAAACGAGTTTAAACTGTATTCCAGGCTCTCTGGGGTGAAGGGTGAGCTAGTGACACGGGCTCCACGTGAAGGTAAACAGACATCAATGAAAAGACCCCTGGAGACTTTGGAGTATTTCTGGAGTGAACAGAACAAAATTCACACGGGCCATGATGGGAATGATGTCAGCCCCCGAAGATGTTTCTGCTAGAGTTAACCAATGATGTAAAAATACATACCCCAGTGGGTTGCTTGGTTTCCGCTGCCTTGGATCCAAATCCTGGCGTGTTCTGGTTGGCCACTGAATGAATTAAGGACGTACTCAGAGTCTTCGCTCTGGTCCTGAAATCCAAAAGCCTCCTAGCACAGTAAGCTGGCAAAGACTGTCAGAGCAACACTTGAAACAAAGCAGAGTCTGAGGCCCTCTATGCCTGTGGAAATCTAATCAACCTTATTTTGCACAAAACCTTTAAAAACAGCATTGACCCTGGGGGCCCGGTGTTAACTAGAACTGACCCCGGCAGGAAGCAGCTGTATGTAGGAATAAAAAGCCGCTGAAGTCAGTGGAAACGTCTTCCCGTCCATGGGCAGCTCTCCGGGGAGCTTGCCGTCCTCCTCTCCGTGAGGCCCGATGGGCCCGGCCGGGTGGCTGCACTCCCAGCTGGAGCTGAAGGGAGGTAGGGATGCTCGAGGCCACACTGCTGGACAGAACAAGTTTCCGTGTTTCCTGCAGCGGGATGAACGTTTTTCTTTTTTATTCTGGAATCTACAAGGAGGCAAGCGATAGGTTTTCAACCACTACATATGGCAACAATGCATCGTCTCTAACTTACCGCACAAAATACATACACGCTACAGCCCATTATCTCACGGTTTGGCAGAGGATGGGCGGGGGAGGGGCAGTTGGACACAAAAGAGTGCGGCCTCTGGCAGAGACCCCAGCGCGCCGCGGAAACCTGGTCTTCGCTTCTTGTGGGGTGGCTGGGGGGGTTCAAACAATATCCACGAGGTGCAGCCGGGGTCCAGCTCGCCGTCGGCGCCCCTCAGCGTGGGGCCGTCGTGGGTACACAGGTGGCGCCGCTCTCCACGCCTGGGGCGCCCGCATCTGCAGGAACTGCCGCGGCTGCGGAAAGGGTTAAGCGAGCGGCGGGCGGGCGGAGGAGGGCCCCGCGCGGAGCCGCAGCCCGGTCCCGGGAGCCGGCAGGGGCGGCGCGGGCTCGCGCTCCAGCCCGGAGGCTGCGCGCCCGTGTGCACGCGCGCTCGGCGGTGGCTGTGGCCGCTCCCGCCCCCGCGGCTCGAAGCCTGGGCGCGCTCGGCGGAGCGGCTGGGCCTCCACGGCCGAGGTGAGTGCCCAGTGCCGGGGCCCCGCCGTCCGCTCCGCAGCGGGCTGGGGGAGCGCGCTTCCCGGGGGCGAGGGCGCAGGGGGACTCGCCCGGCGGGCCTGGCGGCGCCGGAACACCCCGGGCGCTCTGGGGAGCGCGGGAAGGCGGCGGAGGGACCCGGGGCGCTCGCTGGCGCGTGGGAAGCTGCGGAGGACCCTCCCGGGGGCACTCGCGGGGGCTCCGGAAGAGCCGGAAGACCTCCCCCCCCCCTCCGGCGCTGGACGGCGCGCGGGAAGATGCTCGGGAACCCGCGGGGCGCTCGCACAGGTGCGCGGGAGGCGGCCGCCCCGCCCCCGGCGCTCTTACAGGTGCGCGGGAAGAGGCCCGCGCGCATGCGCGCCGGAGACCACCGACCGGGGCTGGGAGTCCCGGCTTGGGTGGGCGCGGGGGTGGCGGGCGCGTCGCAGAGCGGCGAGGTAGGGGTGGGCCCCGAGGACAGAAGGCGGTGGCCGAACGCCCCCGGAGGCGCAGGACTGGGGAAGCAGGGGCGGCGAGGGGGTGGTTGCCGAGGCGGGGGAGGCGGCCGGGGGGCGGCCCTCCCCCGGTGGAGGGGTGGGCGGGCGGCTGTCTCCCCGGGGGCGCCGGCGTGGAGGTGGGAGGCGGATGCGCGAGGACTCCCCCGGGAAGAGGGTGGCCGCCGCCCGCGGGGCGTGCCGGTGGTGGGGCGAGGCGGGTGGGACTCGGCAGCCGCGCCACTTCCCGAGGACGATGAGCCCCCGCGCTGCCCTCGCGGTGACCGCCGCCGGGGAAACAGTCGCTCGGGGAGGGGCGGGGGGGGGCGCCGTGGCCACGTTTGCGGCTGGCACGGCCGGGGGTCCGCGCGTTCTTGGGGGCTGGCCCGGGCCTGCGCGCTGCGCCTCGGAAGCGCGCGGTTCGTGGGGCCGCTGGAGGCGGGAGAGAGGTGCCTCCGGGACCGGGACGTGATCCACGTCCACTGCGCGTTGCCGTTTCTCCTTCAGCCGCTCTGCGCCCTGTGGCCGCACTTGGGGGCCCCGAGCCCCCCGGGGTTCGCCGGCCTCCGCCGCGGCTCGTGGGGTGGGGGCGGGGGTCTGGGCCAGTGCGCTGTGCGCGCTTCTTTCTGGCGCAGGCCTTACTCCAGGGCCGAGCCCGGCCGCCCGGTGCCGCCGCTGGTGGCCTGTGCGAACGTGCCAGACATCACGATGGGGGATGCGGGCTGCGGGCTGCGGGCTGCGCGCAACCGGCTCACCCGCGCCGTCGCCCGGAACACGTCTGGAGGGGAGTTTCGGTGCCAGCCTCGCTTCCCGCCCCGTCGGCACCCCCGCGTGCTGGGGACCCCTGCCTCCTGCGCGGGACCGCGCAGTGCTTGGGGGAGGGTCCCTAGCTCCGGAGGGACTGCTTACACAACGTTAAATCACGAAAGTTTTATAAATAATCCTACTACCTCTTAGTTTTCTACAAAACCATATTTTCAAACTCTAACCCCCCCCCCCGATATTTATTCTAAGGGCAAAGAAAAAGAACAAGCCAGTTTGGTAAGACGCTGCATTTCTGCTCAAACCACTAAAGGCTCGTGACCAGCAAGTCTTGAACTCGTTCATCCATCCCGCTGGGGCATCGAGAGAATGAAGGGCTCGCCCTGTTCCCAGCCTGTTCTCTGGCCACGTCCCTCCATCTCATTAAGTAGCAGCTACTCAGACTCTAATTAGGAACTCCTAATGGATGCCAACGGTGCCCTTGAGCCTTTTATCCTGAGCTAATGGCGTCCTATTATTAGAATACCCCTCTCCACACCCCGAAACCCACAGAAGACAGCTTCCCCCTGCCTTCAGATTTCTGCCAGGGACTGGCCATTGTCTGCAAATTTATGGTAATTGTTATTCCAACTGTCTCTTCTGGGGATAACTAAGCAAAAATTTTAATGACATTAAAAGTCTTTCGAGCTCTTCGTGTCAACTGTGCAGACATTGCTGACAATATGTGAGAGGAGCTAGAAGATTTTGCCTGTATTTAAAGCAGTCTTGGTTTGGGAGGGGAGAACAGAAGTTGAATGTTGTGCATCTTAGCCTCCAGGCCGGGCGATTGTGTATATGGCCCTCTTGCCTTTCTGGTAATCTGGGCATTCATTCAGGGAAGGCCCTGCCTCGACCCTCAGAGCACTTTGTGTGTTAGTAGGAGGATGGAAGGATCTGGAATTGTGGTGGTCGTCTCTGAACATCTTTCTAGACAGTCCCCCTTGCTTCTGACTTTACTTCCATGGGTCCCCATACAAGCTGCAGCTTTGGCACTGAGAAGGGGAAGGTCTCTTTTTAGCTTAAAATACACCTTTGGAGTCTTTGTTCCTGTACTGAAAAACAGAGGCTCTCCAAGCTCTGAACGCCTCCATCTGGAATCATATTTCTGTTGTTTTCTAAATGCCAACAGCATAAATTGCTCAGTAAGAAGAGCTTTGTAAGGCATCTGGAATCACTTAGGCAGCTGCAGTGCCCCCAAGCTTCCCTACATCTGAGCTGTGTGACCCATGAGGATGGCTGCCTCTGTGGGCTTCGGAGGTGCCCTGTGGGGCCTTCTGCTTGCAGTTCAGAAACCCGCTGTGCCATTTTGCACATCTTCCCCTGGTGATTCAGGGTCATATCTGCTCTTCTCTGGAGTTCAAGCGATTACCGTCTCCCTGTGGCCCTGACTGGGGTTTTTCTCTTGTAATTATTGTAATTATGCTAAAATTATAGTGTCCGTACCCAGTGCATATTTGCAATATAGTTCAAACAGCAGCAGTAACTTTTGGAATAAAATAAAAACTTCTAGGAGTTTATCTTTTACCAAGAACCTGCTCCTGCTAGAAAGGATGTTAAAATAAACAGTACTTTGGAAGTTGAAGCCAGCCCACTTCTTTTTTTTTCTTTTTTTTCTTTTTTTTTTTTCCAGCCCATTTCTTGTGCAATGGTTGACCAACTAAAAATTAATTTCCTTCTTTTGCAAATATTTTTTGAGTGCCTCCGTGGGTCAGGCACAATTCTAGGTGCTAGGAATACAATGGCAAGTGAAGTAGACTCAGTCCCCCACTTCTTGCAGCCGAGACTCTACAAGGTAAAAGGGGGTAAGCAGGTAACCATGTAAATTCACCTGTAGTAACAAACTAAGTGCTCTGAAGGAAAGGAATAAACTATGAAAGCATAGATCAGAAGGATGAGAGTGGCTAAGGAGGATGGTATTGGGGAAGTTCCAGGGGAAATCATATGCAAAGGCCCTGTGGTGAGGAACAGGACACACAGAAAAACTGAAGGAAAGCCAGGGAGGAGCACCTAGAGCAGAGTCATAATCTGTAATTAAGATAATGTTAATCCTAAATTAATTGTGTTTTTCCCTTTAGGTAAACTGATGGGGCTTTATGCTTTAGGGTTTGATGGAGTAGGATGTGGATTGATTTTACAGAACTGAGATCTACTGAATCATAAAGGGAAATCATGAAGTAGGATAATCAGTGCCAACGTTAACACTCTTATACTGTTGTACGGTAAAGTCTGAGACTGGAATCCTTTGTGTGCGTGCTCCCTGGCCCTGCTACCTTGGAGCCACCATTGCCTGTTGCTTTCACGGTGGCAGTTGTCCCAGGGTGGGGTGCTGGACATCACTCTTGTCCCCTCTGGTCAGTTTCTCATGCCACAGTCGGAGTGGTCATTTACAAACAGAGCTGACGTGGGGTGGTTAATGGCTTCCCGTTGTCAAAGCTGCAACCCACGGTTCTCCATATGGGCTGTGAGAGCCTTGTTCCAGTGACTGGGGGTGTCCTTCAAATCCCCCATGAAGGCATGTGAAACTGTAGCCCCTGTGCGATGGTATTTGGAGGTGGAGCCTGTGGGAGGCCATTTGGTCATGAGGATGGTGCCCTCCTGAAGGGGGTTAGTGCCCTATTGAGAAGGTGTGAGCCTGCCCTCTTTCCACACCAGCTGTGTGAGAACACAGTGAGAAGTCGGCCACTGGGGAGGACCCTCGCCCAGCCATGCTGGGCCCCCGATCTAGGACTGCCTGGCCCCCAGAGCAGTGAGAAATCAGAGTCTGTTGTTCGTAAGCCATCAAATCCATGGTATGTTTGTGATAGCAGCTGGAGCAGACTAAGGGAATGGCTTCAAACCCATTTACTCAGGTCTACAGTCTGAGTGGGTCTCAGTGGGGACAGCTCACCTCTGTGCCACTCTGCAGGACATGGGATAGTCTGAAGGATGAGAGCTGGGACCACCCTGAGGCTCTTGGTCTCTGGTGTCTGGGGTCCAGACCGGCCTCACGCCATCAGGTGGGGGCTGGACTGGAGCAGCTGGCGCCCCGGGAGCCTGTCTGTCTGTCTCTCTCTGTGGCCTCTCCGGGGGTCCTCCCCTGCCTGGCAGTGTCTGTGTGCGAGAATTCTTCCATGCTGGGGCACGGCTCCTCAGGACTATGTCCCGAGCAGATAGGGCTGTGTGAGCTGCACCCCCTTTCCTAAACAAGGCTTAGAAGTCACATTGCGGCACTTCCCACAGTTCCCGGCCTGCCCGGATCACGGGAAGGGAACGTGGCCCTCCCCTCCATGGAGGAATGCCCTCTCATTGTGAGGAGATCATGCTGGGTGGGACGCATCGTGGGGCCATCTTTGGAAAACACCATTGGCCACAGCCCATCCTCTCGCCACTAAATCCACATTCCTCCTACGTGAAGTGGCACGACTCCTGCATCCAGCCCCCAAAACTCACCCTGCTATGGCCTCAGGCTCAGACTGCAGGATCTCATCGCGGACAGCAGCCCCCTTGGGCACTAGTCCTTGAGCTCATTCCTCATACGAAGACCCACACACAGAGGAGAGGCGCTGTCTGCCCCAGACATCCAGCGGCCATGATGGGCGGGGATCGGACCACAGCAGCGGACCCTTATGTTGGAACCAGCAGGATGTCCGTGTTTGGGCACAGAGAGGTTCACTTATGGGCGGGTATCGGCCCCTGTGATCACAGGGTGGCCGGTGTGCAGGCCACAGGCTGCGCTCCTGGCGAGAGCCCTTCCACAGAAGAGCTGGTGTGGCCGCTGGAGTCCGAGGGCCATCCAGAGGCAGGATTGTCTCTTCCTGGGGGATCTCGGCCTTTCCTCTGCCCCAGCCTTCAACCGACTGGATGAGGCCCCCCTGCACTGGGGGGAGGGGATCTGTCTTACCCAAGTCTACAGGTTTAAATGTGAGTCCCCTCTAACCAGTAGCATTCCCAGCAAGTGTAGACTGGTGCTCGAGGGAGTGTCTGGCCACAGTTCCCAGCCACGTAGACACAGAAAATGCATCATCGCGGGCACCGTCCTGTTCCCAAGCCGGGCGGGAAGGTGCACTGCAGCCGGCGGAGCGGGTGGTTCCTGGACCGGGCTCCAGTCTCATTCCTAGGCATGACTTGCCAGCACTCTTGGCTCTGCCCTCTGGATTCCTGGCTCTCCCCTCCCAGTCGTCCTTTCTTTTCCATAAGAAGTGGCCAGTGTTGGCCGCTGATGGTTTTCTCAGCCTGTTTCCCATTTTCCTCCCGTGCTGTCTGGGGCCCACGCAGTAGCTCCTCTGGTGTGATGGGCTGACAGGCCTGGGGGGTTTTCCGTGGCTCTCTTGGCCTCGCACCATCCGACCAAAGCCCTGCCCGCAAAGGTCGCGGCCCTGGGCCTTTCCTTTCTCCACCACTGCCGTGGAAAGTCCTGAAAATTTCTAAAAGCTGCGGTTGACCGTGTCTGCGGGGCCTGCCCTCGAGCGCCCAAGCGGCCTCGCTCTGGCTGAGCTCCCCCCCCCCATATTCGGAGGCCCTCACAGATGGCGAGTGCCCCCTGGATGTGATCGTTTCTCCGAAGCTCCTTTGCTGGTTGACAGCCCCGCAGCGCCCGAGGACAGAAGCTGGTTTTACTTCTGACCCCGGACCCCGAAAGGCCCGCTTCTTTTATGTGTCTCCCGCATCTCCCTTGAGAGCAGAACACCTCCTGCCTCACCCCTGCCCCCTCTCACAGGATCAGAGCCACCGAGGTCGACCCCCACAGCAGCCCGCGAGCCTCTGTGCTGGCGGAGCAGGGGTCCCGGAGTGCGGGCCTGGCCACCCCATGCACCCCAACAGCGGTGGGAGCTGCGGGAGTCATGGCTCCTGGTGGCGCCTCCGGCCAAGCCCGCCGCCCACCTCCGCAGCAGTGTGCGCTGCCCGCCACCCCTGCGTGGGGGCTCCTGGGTCATTGGGGACCGCCCCCCACCAGCACAGCTGCGTGTCTGCGGCTCCCCGATCTGGGCAGCGTCATGCGGGGATGGCTCTCCGGGCCTCACTCAGCCGAGGGCAGCGCAGATGACCTCTCCGAGGGGCGCTCCCGCTTCCTGGGCGAGGCGTCCTGACAGCGGGCATGGCCTGTTGTCCGTGTGGCCTCTCCCGTGGGGCCCTCCGGTGTCCCCCATGTCTGCACGGTGGGACAGGGGAGAACCCAGACAAGCTGCACTGCCCTTTGCCGTGCAGGCTCCCTTCTCCGTGACGGCTTGGGGTTAGGAGGACCGGCGCTGGGGGAGTCAGCCTCACCTGCTGGGGACAGCGTGGGATGAGCTGCAGCAATGGCCCCCTCGGGAGGGACCACAGGCCCCAGCGATCCCCCTGTGTGTCCGTCCAGCTCTGTCTCCTCGTGTCTGCGGGCAGTGGTCCCAGGAGCCTGGGATAATGAACCGAAGGCAAGTGCTTTACGACTGAGCCACCAGGTGCCCCTCTCCATGTCTTTCTTCATGTGTTTTCCCCTGTGTACTCTCTCTCTCTCTCTCTCTCTCTCTCTCTTTAAATGGCACGAGCCACCTTGTGATCTCGGTCTTTAAATTCAGCATCGTGAGGGAGACCTTTTCCCAAACACTTGGAAACCCTGAGAATGGTTTTTAGTGATGGCATAGGAATATATGTAATTTAGTGATAAAATTTCTTATTATTCCCATGTTTTGCAAATGAGATGCTCTGGAAAGTCCTCGTCCTGGAATCTCTGCTTTAGTCCGAGACATGGAGCACTGGCCGTGCTGGGTGAGGCTGCATGGCCCGCCTAAGCGGCCGGTCATGCGGGAGCCATGGGGACAGAGTGGACCGTGCACGTGCTCACAGCCTGACCCGTGTCTACAAGGTTGGATACACGGTGCCTCAAAGCCCCCTTTTCCACTCAGCAACTTCCCACATCTTCACGGAACTCTGAACCCTGGGCAGACGGCGGGGGCCGCTGCCCGGGGCTCACAGGCTGGCTGGGAAGCCGCAGCCCCCCAGGGTAACTCAGATGGCTCACTGTGTTTGGCGTTTGCCAGGTGCGACTGGATTTGTTTGTTTTTCCCCCAAATCACCATCCTTGCGAGGCTGCAGTTTCCTCTCTCACCCTGAACTCCCCTCACGTTAGCTTCAAGCTCACGTGGAGAAAACGTGATGCAAATGGAGACGGCGACTCGACTCGTTGATGAACAGTATTCCTGGTGAGGGTCAGGGTTACAAAGACAGCAGGGAACCCGACGGGCCCTCGGTCGGCGTCCGGAGGCCGCAGCTGCGAACCTTTCTCCTGGGCGCTCTCCCGGTGATCCAGCACCGCCGGATGTGGAGCGGCCACTGCTGCACACCCGGGCTCGGGCGTGCTGCCGTCCCCGTGCCCTCAGGGACAGCAGCGGCACCTCTGCGAGGTCAGCAAGCCATTCAGCTGCCTCCCCTCCGGGCTGGCCCCAGCGCAACTGGAAACACTCCATGGTGAGAGCACTAGGATCCACCGCGCGGTCCCTCTCCGCGATCTCTCTGCCCCGCGCCATGCGGGGCCCAGAACAGAAAGGCCGGTTCTGCGCAGCTGGCCGGGTCGCCGTGAGCCTTGTCCCCGGGCCGCGGGGCCGCGCGCAGTCCGCGCTCCTGGTCAGCAGCTGCCGTGGCCGAGGACAAAGCTCCCAGGAAGTAGCCACCTCTGTGCGGGGCCTGTGTGGATGTGCCGATGCCCAGATGCGGTGGGAGGGGACCACGGACACCTAAGCTAAACCAGAGCCTAAGCTAAACCAGAGCAGAACAGACGTGGGAGAGAAGGTCCCGCCTTCTCTTCGCTCTTCCCAACAGCGGTAAATAACAAGTGACGTTAGTGGAAAAGGCACTGGGTTGAGACTTTCATTTTTTTTTTTTTTTAAGATTTTATTTGAGGGGGGGTGTGGTCAGGGGGGAGGGGCAGAGGGAGAGGGAGACACAGACTCCGGCCTGAGCAGGGAGCCCGAGGCGGGGCTCCATCCCTGGACCCTGAGATCAGGACCCGCGCTGAAGGCAGCCGCTTCACCGACTGAGCCGCCCAGGTGCCCAGGCTTTCACAGGCTTTAATTAAACTGGTGTGACCTTGGACAAGGCTCCTTTATAAAACTAAGAGCTTAACTTTGAAGATGACAAATGTGAGCTTTTATTTAATTTTGCCATATTTCAATTCCACTGGAACTTTAAGCATCTTGAATAAGTTACTTAACGAATGAGTAACGAATAAGTTACTTAACCCCAGCACTAGGAATAAAGCAACTTAAGGGGATTCCTACCCTGCAGATGAACCTATTACTTATGTGTGAGGTCCTGTGGCTTTCACCGATTTTTAGGACTAAGCTGGACTCATTAACTGATAAATACTGGCAGCCATTTAAACACACAGAATAACATCTCAAATTATCAATTGTGAAATATTCCAAACATTGTAAACAAGGGGTCCCTGGGGGGCTCTGTCAGTCATTAAGCCTCTGCCTTCGGCACAGGTCATGATCTCAAGGTCCTGGGATCGAGCCCCGCATCGTGCTCCCGGTTCGGCAGGAGGCCTGCTTCTCCCCTTCCCACTCCCCCTGCTTGTGTTCCCTTTCTCTCTTTCAAATACATAAATAAGTAAGTTAAATTTAAAAACAAAACAAAACATCATAAATAATGTAATAAGAAGTACAGAAGTATCCTAAAAAGATGTCACAGCTTATCCTTTTGCCCTTTATACTTTATGTTTAAAGGAAAATAACAAATGATACTGACTTGGTGGGAGATCCCATTCCTTCCTTCTTGGGAAGTAACCTCTAGACCCGATCTCTGCCATCGTCTTCTTCCCAAAACTTAGTGTTCTTGTGTGTGTGTATGTGTGTAAATGGGATTACACGGTCTCTTCCTACAAACTGCCAACCCTCAGAAATTCAAAATTGTGTTTTTGAAATGTATTCATAGAGATACATGTAAATCTAGTTCTTTTTTTAAGATAGAGTAATTTTGGCAGATCCAAAATCAGTCTAAAAGCAACTTAGTGAATTCTTTTTGTGTAAAAGGACACAAAGCCATCTTTCTCAATTCCAGGACTGATCACGTTACCGCCAGGTCACCCTCCCTCCCCTTCTCCACCAGCCATCAAGGGATTTCCACTGTCACGGAGACATCGTGGCTCCATGGGCGTGACAGGTCCACTGACCTGCAGAGCCCCCCAGTGCATCCAGCCTCCTCCTGTTTCTAGAACTGGTCAAGCTGGTTTCCATTGCAAGGATTTCCCCTTTGCTAGCCTCTCTTGTGCTTCCCGTCTCACCGAGACTCCAAGGCTCCTCTCCGGGTTCAGTGTGTGCTCGCTGTTCTCAGAGGGGTCTTTCCTGATCCCAGACTCAAAATCCGATCCAGCCATCATTCTCCCTCAGAGCTGCGTGTGTCCTTCATGACACAGGTTTGTCATTCCCTTGGAATTCAGAGAACGGCCTCAGGCCTGCCTTCCTCCCTAGACCGGGACCTTGGTCGGGGCTGGGACCACACCGGCTGGCTTCCCGGATGCCTTCTGGTACCTGGTGCGCTTCCTGCTGCATTGTAGGTGTTCTGTATATGTCTGCCCAATAAATGGGGAAAGGAATGAAGATTGCTAGTTATCAACGTTGAGGGATCCGTGGGGATTTGACAGGTTGAATGGTTGAGAAAAACTGGGGTTTATTTGGCTCAGGTTGTTGCTCCTTTCTGACCCCAGCCCTCCATCCCGGGGGACGCTTCCATCCCGGGGGACGCTCAGTCCGATCTCAGCAGATGTGCAGAGCACACTAAACTGCGGGAGAGTCGGGTCTACCCACACAGACTGCTCAGAATCGCATCTCAGAGCTAGAAAGTGCAGCATGGTCTTGCTATTCACGTGCCTCTTTCCAGACGCTCCGTGATTCTACCTGTAACCTTTGTGTTCACGCTGTGTGTTTGGCTAAATCTGCAATTCTTGAATCTGGACCCGCATGGACAAACGCTTCTATTTCAACCTATTCTGAGTTTGCATCCGAAGGTGCTTGTGGAAACCTAGAGCAGACGGTGCGCTGCTCCGGCGTGGCCACGGTCTCTGGGAGGACCATGCAGACACTCAGGCGCACAGGACGGCCGGCAGAGGTCAGCTCTCGCTGCAGGGGGAAGACGCGGCGCTCCTTCAGCTGCCTGTAGCGGCTCTGCCCCTCCCGCTCTCCTCCCCAGTGTGGTCATTACATCACCAGCAGAGGAACGTCTCCTGTGTCCTGGAGCTCTCACGTGCTGTGTATCTCTGAACTCTTGAATTAGGAAAAAAAAATCCATGATCTGACGAAGAAAGCAGAACAGTAAAACCGTTCAAATTTTGACTTAGCTGTCCACCTGGGTTATTGTAAATTTTATCTCTCTACTCGCTGCACTCCCTCCCAGCAGGCGGTAAAGGGGGACGGTCAAGGGTGCGGACACAGAGACCCCCTCACTGCGCGGCCTTCGGCACAGCAGGCGAGGGCTGCCTGTGGAGTGGGGGGCACAGCTCCGCCAAACGTGCGGCACCTTGGGCTGCCATCCCAGGCTCCCACCAGAATCCCTGCCCAGCAGGAGGCAGTCCCGGGGGACTCGGGTGGCCTGCTCACAGAGTGAACAGCTAGAACAGACTTGGGAGTTGTTTGGGTCTGTTGCTAAGTTTTTTGGTTTTATGAGACTAGTCACTGGAGATTTCTGGGCATCAAGCATTTTCTCCTTTACTAAATCAAGGCCCTCCCTGGTGGTTGTCCTACTAGTCCTTGTCTGTGAGTTATGAGCGTGGACCAGCGAGTTGCCGTGCTGGTGACAGGGCTTGTCTGGACACGGCTGGGATTGCCCGTGCCTGGTCCAGGCTGGCCGTGACGCTGGCCAGGGTGGGAGTGCTCACTTGGGCATGCTTCCGGGGGCAGGAACTGTGCTGTGCTGAGTTCTTTATAAACCCAAGGCAGTGCTGTGAGGCAGGTTCTGGTTTCTGGTGAGGAAGACTGAAGTTTCCAGGGATGGGAATCCCACGCAAGTCAGCTTATGCTACAAATGGAATTGATTAGCTCACGTACCTCGGAAGCCCCAGAATGAACCTGGCTGGAGGCAGGGCTTGATCCAGGGGCCTCTTCTTCCATCTCCCAGGTTTTGCTCTGTGAGGTGGCTTCCTTTTCTTCAACTGAAGACAAGCCTGCCTTTGATTTCTGCCCCACTGAGGCAGGGCCCTTCCTGCTCCTGCGTCAGCTGGAAGGCTGCCATGCCCCAGCGGCCAGAGACCTGACCTGAGGCCGTGCTCTGGTGTCTTGGAACAGGCGGCTCACCGCCTGCTTCACCGCCCTGGACTCTGGACTTAGCTCTTACATAAAGCTTTTATTCGGGAAATTCCCGAGAAGTTTTCTTGTTCCCATCATTTCCTGCTGAAGATGCACCCCCTCAAGTCACAAAGATCGTAACTCCCCTAATAAGTCCGGCAAAGCGCAGGTGCCCGCGCACCTCTGTCGGCTTTATTCCCAGCGCGGGGGGTGGGGCAGCCGGTTTCTAGGACCCCATGGATGGTTGTCCTGGGCCACGGACAGGGCTCGGGAAGACGTGGAGGCTTCAGTCCACCCAGCATGTGGATGCCGCTGAAGTCCCCTCCCTCGCAGTCAGCACTAGCGACGGACCCGACGCTTCCAGAGACATCGGGTCTGGACTCCCAGCGCGAGCCCTTGAGCCAGGTGCTGGTTCCAGTTCTGGCTCTGGCCCTTAGGAGCTGCGCGCTGGCGTCGTCGTACCGTGTGGGCGAGGCTGCCCCCCTTCTCCTTCCCTCTGTTGCACAACGGAGCTCATGAGAGCAAGGCCCTGGCGTGTTTGTACGGTTGCTCACCCAGCAGAACCAAGTCTGGGGCAGCCCCACGCCCGGGACAGAGACATTAGCTATCACATTCTCACTACCCCTGTGTAGTCAGGCCACGTCACAGCTCATCTGGTCTTTTAGAAAGGTCCTTCGTGAAAACAGAATTCTAGATTGCCGTCTGGTGGAATAAAGCCTAATCGGTGTCACTTGGTCTACCGAAGGGCAGCCACACTCATGTAATTACCCACAGACTCCGGCACCATCCGCCCCGTGCGCTTCTGAACTCCACGGGATATACTGCCTGCCTGGGCTTCAGGGCCTTTTACTCGCCGCGTCTCTCCCTGCTTGAAGCACATTACAGATCTCTCGCAGCCGGACTCTGCGGGCTCCACTTCCCACGCTTCGGAGACCCCACGCGCCACCTTGCTTATCATGGCCGGACAGCGGTGTTACTGGGCCGCATTTCTGAATGAAGATGTATTTTGTGAATGATGCTTCCTGTGGCTAGCTCTGGCCTTGGAAATTCTGCTCCCGGCATTTGGACGGTCCTCCTACAAGTCTCTTCTGTACTGTGACGGGTACTCAGGAAAGGGGACCCGGGCCCTGGGGGTGAAGAGCATCGGTTGGCCTGCAGCCTGGGCGCCCTCCCCACCCGCCGGCTCCAGGCCCCTCCGAAACTGCCCATGCATTGTAACGGGGCCCGAAGAAGAAATCATCTTGAAGAGCAGTATTTGTAGGAACAGCTGAGGCAAATCAACGCATTCTGTAACCAAATAGAATTCCCGAGGCTCCCTGCAGGTTTCTGGGGCTCTTCGAGGGCTCCTGCACTTACGGCTTTCTCTGCTCATGAACCTCACGCTGACAATTGGCTGTTTCCTGGGAGAATGGTGTCTTCCTGGTGTTGGGGAAGGTGCACGGTGGGCGTGGTGCAGGCGCCGTCCCCAGGGACTCCGGACCTAATGGGGTGGATGGTGGTGTGTATGGAACAGGCTGGTTGGGACGCGGGCGACATGGGAGAGGGACTCCTTACGAGCAACAAGATCCGCCACGTGTTGCAGAAGCTCAGACGCGCCTCCAGGTCTATAAACAAACACGTTTTTTTCAAAAAGCCGACCATAAAAATTTAAAATGAAGAGTCTTTTAAGCAACCTATATTATAATGAAACCTATTTAATTTAAAATAAACTGGGACGCCTGGGTGGCTCAGTTGGTTAAGCGGCTGCCTTCGGCTCAGGTCATGATCCCAGCATCCTGGGATCGAGTCCCGCATCGGGCTCCTTGCTCGGCGGGGAGCCTGCTTCTCCCTCTGCCTCTGCCTGCCACTCTGTCTGCCTGTGCTCGCTCACTCTCTCTCTCTCTCTGACAAATAAATAAATAAAATCTTTAAAAAAAATAAAATAAAATAAACTAATATCCACATTAGATACATAAATAATGTCTACCTTAGGAAATCATACAATCATTTTTAAAAAATAGCCAAGAAATTCATGGAAAGAAACTTTAAAAGCGACTTGGGATTGTGTTGGTTTTTCTCCTGCTCCGTTGCTGGCCTCGTTCTGTCTCACTTTTCAAACACAGCGGGCCAGACGTCAGCTTTGCGAGGTGCCCGGATCGACGGCTCGTCTCTAGGTCTGCGCCGATTTACATGAAGACAACCCTGAGGGCTTAGGTTTTTATTCAGTCTAACGAGTCAGGTCAGCGAAAGAGCCAGGAAGTTCTGGGACCCTTTCTCAGGCCACAGAAAGAAATACAATACTAGGCTGGTCCTCTGAGGTCCACCGTCTTAGGCGGCGCACAGACGTGTTAAAGAACGAGCCTCCTAACAGCTGGTTCGACTTTCTGACATCCAGGTTCACACACACGTATGCACGCGTGCACCCTTTGACCCTCACGCCCGTCTCTCCCACCCCTGACTCGGACAACCTCCCTTCTCTGTATCTATGTGGTTTTTAGTAAGATATGTTAATACGCCTTAGTTTTATCAGACCTTCCCCAGAATGACCTCGCGGACAGAGTGCTGCTGCCTCCCGGGGGCCATGCGCCCGGTGTTCCAGCTGGTTGCCGCTCTCCCTCGCTGCGCTCGGCGTTCACATTCATGGCCACCTCGCTGGGCGTGGCGGCTGGGGACAGGGTGGACAGCCCAGAGGCTGCATCGCAGCGGGGCTGGGCCACAGCTGAGTAAACACCGGAGCGGGTCTGTCCTGCTGGCTTCCTCCACGACCCCATGCCCCAGCGGGCATCCAGCTCGCTCAGCACTTCCCCCCTGCCCCGGCCTTTCCGCGCACCCTGGACACAGCCTTCCGTGCGGTGGCTCTGTCACGGAAGCTGCCCTTCAGGATTTCTGGAAAAGACAGAGGACAGGAGAGGCAGAGAGAATGGAAGGTTTTGCATTTCCAACTTGAAGACACGTCTGCTAAAATAATGGGAAAGCGTTTTTAGCAACCCAGCAGCAGGAGGCTCGGGGCGAACAGGTAGACATGCTCAACCCTGAGCTTCTGCAGGGCTCAGGGGACCGTCTTCGGAAGGACAGGCTGAAATCCGGAGACATCGGGGGAAGCTGATTAAGAATCGCCAGTCTCGTTCTAGAGGCTAACACATCCTAGCTAGTAATGGAAAACGAAGCTGTGTTTGCTGTTTTTCTTGCCGGTATTCCCTTTGTTAGGAAGCTAGAACACAATTCGACTCTCCCCTCATGTTCATGGTAAGACTGCTAAGACCCCTTTCAGGCTGGGGAGTCTCAGAAGGTTTTGCCAATTTAGGGAAGATTATATTTTATCATTCACTTGCAGGTGCCCACATCTGCCTTACACATCCTTTTTTTTGGTTTGGCTTTTCTTTGGCTGCATGTGGGCTCTTTGGAGAACTGCTTCTCTGAGGTTTTTCAGAGACAGAGCTCCAAGAGTGAGGGGTTCAAACAGGTCCCAGAGCCGAGCCTCTGAGGCCAAGTCCACAGAACTGTCCTCTGCTCCTTCTCCAAATATTTGGTTTCTAAACCAACTGGAGAAGACTGTAGGAAAACTGTCACATATTAGCAAAATTCATTGTGCTTTCTCACTGAGCGTCCTTTACATATACATCTCATTAGGCTGAAAATAGGAATTTGTTGACCTTTGACTGCCTTTTTTTACCCATAAAAAAGAGTTTTGTTTGGATCAACCCGATGTTATTTTTTTAAAAATAATTTTATTTTATTTTTCAGCGTTCCAGCATTCATTGTTTATGCCCCACACCCCGTGCTCCATGCAATCCGTGCCTCCTTAATGCCCACCGCCAGGCTCACCCATCCCCCCACCCCCCTCCCCTCCAAACTCTGAGAAACCTGATGTTTTTAAAGCTCATTGCCTGAACTGGGTTCTCCTCCCTGGGCCTCACAAACAGGGCAGGAATAAGGAGAGAGTGCTTCTAAAAATAATCCCTAAGTTGATCTCTGTATCTTCTCCATCAAACTCCCCAGCAGTGAAGAGCCACAGTCCCCTTTCCCACCCACTGTGGGTCCCCTACTGTGGCAGTGGTGGGGGAGTGTGGCAGACCCCACTGACACACAGTGACCCCGCTGCAGAGTGCACACTCAAACACCCTCTCTCTTTCCCACAAACAGGAACAAGAGTGTGCTGACACTGTCTGGAAACATCTGATGTTCCAACAAAGGAAGACGCTCCAGACAAATGAGTGAGGAAGGCTGCTTCTGCTGCAGGAATCCTGTTTTTCTAACACCCACCTGGCGAGTGAGTTATGGACAACCCCCTCCCCCGGGAGGTGACCAGTGTGACCAGTGTGGATGCAGACGTACCAGAGCTGCTGAAGCCAGACAGGAGACTAATAGAGATTAATAGAAATCCGGATCACAAATGAGAGTCTTAAAAATAAAAGCAAGCTCAGGAGGGTGCACTCCACAGGGAACAGAGTTCAAATCCTGGTTCTGAAGTTTAGAGGCAGCGGCCTTGGACGTGTTGGTCCTGGGATGCAGTGATGGGACTGATGGGATGAAAAGTAAAGTGATGAACGCTGGCCCAGGAAGATAGGGCCTGCCCTGGTTTGTGAGCCGTTCCCGGTAGCTCCGCGCTGCAGAGAAGGGGCTGCAGATCACCGGGAGGCCGTGGGCCCGCACCCAGGGGAAGCACCGGTGCGCCGGCCTGGGGACCAAGCCACGGAGACCCTGGCCCCGAGCTGGCCTACGCCGCGGTGCCTCCTTCGGAAGTTCAGCTGACGCACTCCTCCTCGCGGCAGAGAGGAGCTGTGTGGGGGCCGAAGGAGCTGTGCACACACAAGTGAAATCTGATCGCCGGCCAGGAAAAGCCCGTGAAGCTAGAGCCCCGGAGGCACGGCGACCTTGCGCAGCCCGAGTCAGGGCGCGGTCATGGTGAGCTGCTGAGCGCGGCTCCGGCTGCGGCGGTGGCGCAAGCAAGCGTCCCCATGGAGAACCCGGTGCCCCCCTGCGCCCTCTACCCCGGGGACGACCGCGGCCGCGGGGCCGAGGCCGGGGGCGCCTTTGCGCCGGGAGCTTGCGGCCAGGCCGGGGGCCCGGGCGGCGCGCCCGCGGCTCCGGGAGAGGGCAGCCTGCAGCCGCCCGACGCGCAGACACCCTGCAGTCTCCGCGCGTCGCTGTGCTTCAGCTCCGGGGACGGCTCCCCGCCGCAGTCTCGCGCCTCCGCGGCGGAAGGCGCAGCGTCCTCCCCGCCCTCTCGTCGCAGCGGCCAGCGGGTGGTGGAGCGGCAGTGGGAGGTCGGCAGCGCCGGCGCCGCGTCCGCCGAGGAGCCCGGGGAGCCCGAGCAGCGCGCGTCCCCGGAGGATTCTGTGTCCCCGGAAGAGCCCGCGTCTGCCGAGGAGCCCGGGGACCCAGCGCAGCGCGCGTCCCCGGAAGAGCCCGCGTCTCCCGGGGAGCCCGTGTCCACCGAGGAGCCCACGTCCCTGGAAGAGCTCGTGTCTCCCGAGGAGCCCACGTCGCTGGAAGAGCTCGTGTCCCCCGAGGAGCCCGTGTCCCCCGAGGAGCCCGGGGACCTCGCACCAGTGCCCCCGGGCGTCGGGCCGGCGCACGGGGAGCCTGACCTGGTCATCGAGGTGTCGGGCCGCCGGCTGCGGGCGCACAAGGCGGTGCTGGCGGCCCGCAGCGACTACTTCCGCGCGCGCGCGTCCCGGGACGTGCTGCGGGTGCAGGGCGTGGGCTGGGCGGCGCTGCGGCTGCTCCTGGCCTACGCGTACAGCGGGCGCATGGCGGGCGTGCGGCCCGACAACGTGGCGGAGGTGGTGGCCGGCGCGCGCCGCCTGCAGCTGCCCTGCGCCGTGCAGCGCGCCACCGACGCCGTGGCGCCGCAGCTGAGCCTGGCCAACTGCTACGAGGTGCTGAGCGCGGCCAAGCGGCAGCGGCTGTCCGAGCTGCGCGACGCCGCCTACCGCTTCATGAGCGACCACTACCTGGACGTGCTGCGCGAGCCCGCCGTGTTCGGGCGCCTGTCGGGCGCCGAGCGCGACCTGCTCCTGCGCCGCCGCCTGCGCGCCGGCCGGGCCCGCCTGCTGGCCGCCGCGCTCGGACCGGCCGGGGAGCGCGCGGGCAGCCGCCCGCAGAGCCCGTCGGGGGACGCGGAGGGCCGCAGCGACGCCGCCGTCTACTGCCTGCACGAGGCGGCCGGCGAGTGGCGCGAGCTGACGCGGCTGCCCGAGGGCGCGCCGGCGAGGGGCTGCGGCCTGTGCGTGCTCTACAACTACCTCTTCGTGGCGGGCGGCGTGGGGCCGGCGGGACCCGACGGCCGCGCGCGCCCCTCGGACCAGGTCTTCTGCTACAACCCGGCCACCGAGCGCTGGAGCACCGTGCGGCCGCTGCGCCAGGCGCGCTCGCAGCTGCAGCTGCTGGCCCTGGACGGCCACCTGTACGCCGTGGGCGGTGAGTGCCTGCTCAGTGTGGAGCGCTACGACCCGCGCGCCGACCGCTGGGCCGCCGTGGCCCCGCTGCCCCGCGGCGCCTTCGCTGTGGCGCACGAAGCCACCACCTGCAACGGCGAGATCTACGTGTCCGGGGGCTCCCTCTTCTACCGCTTGCTCAAGTACGACCCGCGGCGCGACGAGTGGCAGGAGTGCCCGTGCAGCAGCAGCCGGGAGCGCTCCGCGGCCATGGTGGCCCTGGATGGCTTCATCTACCGCTTCGACCTGGGCGGGGGCCGTGGCGACTCGCAGGCGGCGGAGGCCGGAGGCGTCAGCGTGTTCCGCTACCACTGCCTGGCCAAGCAGTGGAGCCGCTGCGCCGCGCACCTGCGGCCCCCGGGCGCTCCGTCCAGCCTGCAGCCCTTCCGCTGCGTGGCGCTGGACGGCACCATCTACTGCGTGAGCCGCGCAGGCACCTGGCGCTTCGTGCCCCCACGGGACAGCGAGCCGGGCGCGGACGTGGGCGCGGGCGAAGGCGGCAGCTTCGAGCCCGCGCCACTCCGCGTCCCCTTGGACGCCCGAGGCGCCCTCTTCCCATTCGTGCTCAACTTGCCGGAGAAGCCAGACCGAGGCGAGGAGGGTGCCCCGTAGGGCGGGCGGGGTTCACCTGGGCATCGCCCTCAGGGACGCCCCCGTGGGCGGAGATCCAAGGGGGGGGCGGGGCGGGGCGCTGTCCATGGGGACCGGTTAAACCCTTTGAAGTTGGAAGCTTGTCGCGGGGCCTTGAAGACTTTTTGCAATGCTGTTTTAAGGTCTGCTGCCCTATTCTGCATTCCCTTTTACGCCACTTTGTTCAACGGGGTCAATGGCACAATATGTAAGGTGTGTGTAAAGAGGTGACCTTACAAATATGGCATGGGATATCGGAGGGAAAAGGAGAAGGAAGTGGAAGATGACGCCTCGGGATCAGTGGGTGGGTCCCAGAGTGCCCGGCGGGCCTCCCGGGTGCTCAGGGGCGCTTGAGCTCCTCAGCAGGGTGGAGAGCCTCCCAGACCGGAGTGTGCACAGTAGCTTCCTCACTGCGCCAGGAGAAGGCCCTGCACATAGCTCAGGGCCACCGGGCAGGGGGAGCCCCTGAAGTAGGCCACTGTGAGCTCTGTTGGCTTGAGGTTTACACTCATAACCCATACTCAGAGCTCTTAAAACTTTTCTGCTTTACTGAAAAGGCTCATGTCATCCTATGTTCAAGTGTGGGTTGGGTTAGTTCCCGATGTCGCAAGCATGAAAGGTGGGATCTTTGGCCCAATGTTTCTCCTGTCCAGCAAGCGGGGAAGGATTGCCCCTGCCCGCTGCGGATCCCACAGAATGGGCCACACCCCCTCTCAAGGGCCACTCCGTCTCACCTTTCAACCCAGATAGGTTACAGATTTTTGAGTTAAAGGATGTTAATGATTATATCCGATGTCCTAGTAATGACTTACTTCAGAGAGCAGACCGTGAGTAGGAAAAGCTGACTCCAAGGATGCTTGTCTATTTTGAAAGGAACCTTCCTCAAGTGCCCTCTGCACGAGCAGCCACCTTGCTGTTCTCTAATGGGCTCAAAGAAACGAGTGCCCCTTCCCCTCGTCCCCGAGAAGAAGGTTGAAACCACTCCTTGGCACTTCTAAAGACCAACATGTAGGCACATTTGGAATCCACTAGTTAGCGATGTTCGCAGGATGTATTAGGCCATTCTGACGAGGGAGATTAATTTTTACAAGTGTGGTGGCAGGAAGATGTGGCAGTGACAGAAGTATACCGACATAAGGGGGAGGTAATGTGTATTTATAATGTAAGTAGCAGGTAAACTACGTTTTTTTCTAGTAGAATTCCAAAATACCCTAATAGAATTAACATCAATTTCAGTACTTTGAGAGGTCACAAGCGTTAAAAAGAAACCAAGTGATTGCTCATTTGTTATAACATTTTACTTTCCAAAGAGGTGTAGACAGAGTTTACTGTTTGTTAAGAATTTAAGGGTAAAGTGTGTGCTCAGAGATAGAGGCAAACCGGTCTGAATTCTGAATCGAGGCCATTTTAAAAAATTATAATAGGAAAAGTGCATATTGATAGTCACTGGCACTTAACTAGAGGAAATCACGCACCCCCTTACTACTTTTCACTTCTTTCTCCAGTGGTGGGGGTTGGCGTCTCTGTAGCAATAGTGGGTCATTGGGAAATAAGTTATGCTTTCTAAAGAGTCTGTGGTTATGGAAGTTACCGGTTAAGTGTGTTTGGAAATGACTAGCTTGCATCATTATGCACGAGCCAGAGGAATGGAGTTTATGATTTCTGTTAGACTATGTTCTGGTGACCTGTGTGCTCACTCACGATTGCTCATGAGCCAAGAAGGTATCTTGGCAACCTGGTTCATCATCTTAGAAAAGAAGGATAGACTTCGCATTGCCTGGCCTTCCATAGGAGTAGAACGCAGAAACGGTAGCGGAAAGGGAAGTTAGAGCAAAAGGAAACAATGTTCTTTTAAAGAAATGTGAGCCTTGTGTCCTAGCACATTTCCCTGTAGAATGTTATATTTATGCTAAAGCTTTTATATGAAATGGAACCAGGCCAATATTTTCATTCCTTAATTCTCAAATTCATGAAATACTATCACTGTGATTTTGCTCGCGAAATCATTCCTACGATGCTTGCTGTTTCGAAACAAAATGCTGTGGGGGTGAATTTCTGAAGCAGGCTCGTCCCTACAGGGGCGCATGGGAGGTGCTGGCTGGCGGGTGCTGACAGCCTCAGCGTCCCGTGCCCAGCTGGAGTTCTGTGTGTTGTTTATGATTTAATTTAACAAAGGCCGGCCCGGACCTGGCATCACTCCTGCGGGAACTGGCCTTGGAGTTCCAGGGTTTGCCTCAGTGGAATGCACGAGCGAGCCCAGGGAGATGCAAGGATAGGTGGGAGGACATAGAAGAGCGTGGATCTTATTTCTAAATAGAAATACCTCCTCGAAACAGATGCCACGAGGACCAGTTTATTTTGCTTTTGGGCCAGTGTTTGGAATTGTAACCAGAAGGTTTGCAGCCGCCAGGCAAGCAGGCGGGGGCCTGGGCCACTATGTGGAGGACTGCTTGCTGCGGGGAGGCGGTGTGGGGGCATTCCCTACCAAGACTTGCCCCTGACGGCGGATGCTCCAAGGAGGGGCCTTTGCATAGACAATGGGACGCTTCGGGCCTGCACCCAGCACCGTGGAGGGATGCCTCACTATTCTCATTCCCGGGTTGCTCGTTTTGCCGCAAACTCCTGAAGACTGATCTGTCAGAGGCCAGCAAGTCTGGTGTGTGTAGAACCACCCGTAATTCCCGCGCAGGTGACCCCTGCACACAGACATTTCCCCGTATGCGAACAAACAGTGGGCTTGTCCGGGGAGACTGTGGTGGACAGAAAGGTCCGGCCTTTGGCTAGCTGACAACCTTTGTCCAGCGAGGGTCACGTGAGCCGCAGAGACACGGGGCTGGCACGTCTTCTTCCACGTGTTTATCCTTGGTCTGGTGGAACAACCCGAGCCCCAGAGCGACCCTTGGCAGCTTTCGAGCTGGACTTGGGCCTTGCTGGTGGAGTTTCTGCGTCCCTGGGGGCCCCTCTAAGAGGACACACGGAGGCCGTGGCTATGCGTCTGCTGTGGTTCAAACTCTTACGCGTGCATTTAGCCGCAGACACTCAAGAAACGCAGCGTCTGCCGCATCTGCGCCGTTTCTGGTGGCCTTGGTAATGCTCATCCGGCGGGCTCTTGGGTAACTTCCTGTGAACGATTCTCGAACGGGATGTGTTTGAGGTCCTTGGCTGTATTTCCTAAAGCTGAGGTCCGTTGGGGCCGCAGCCCGCTGGAGCACCTGCAGGGCCAAAATGTCAGCAGATGGGCCGCTTGTGTTTTATTTTAGATGCTTCCCCAGCTTATGAAATGTTGTAGTTGGGCATTAAAAAAATTCAACATTCTCACTTACCCTGTTCCTGAGCAATGGTATTCATGAGAAGATGGTGGGGCTGGGAAGCGAGACGCGCACACACTCCAGCGGCGCCCGCCTTTCTGCCCCCGCGCCCTGCACCTGCCGCCACGCACGCCGAGGCCAGGCCCCCACGCTCCGGTGCCCTGACGCACGCCGGGACTCTGCTTGCGGGGAGCCAAAATGCAGGCTGGATGCACTCTCCTGGGAGGATTCAGCCCTCCGCAGCTCTAACAGGCGTGCACGGACTGCAGGGGGGCGTCGGGTAAAGACGCACCAGCCCCGCTCCCTGCAGGTTAGGCCCGCGGACGCTGTACGCGCAGGGAGTGAGCTAACACTTCCGTTTCTCGCGCCTGAGCGCAATTGCTGTGAAGCCTTGTCCGTGTCCGCTTATGCCAAGATGAAATAAATCATTGGAAATGCTCGTTCTCCTGAATTTGTGTCGTGGTTGCTTGTCTGTGCCCCCCACCCCGCACCCCGACAGGCAGAGCGGAGCCCCAGGTGAGGTGCCCTCCCCCGAGAAACCAGAAGCGTCCTCACCTGGGTCCCGGGGACGCCAGCCCTGCCTGCCAGGCCCGCGAGGGCGGCTCCGCTCGGTGAATGAGGGTATGATGACTCCCGAGGGTCCTTCCAGCCCCCACGTTTACCCCCCACGTTTACTCGTATTGCTCGATGGGCTCTTCACACTTACAAGACACCTGTCTACGCCTCTGCCTTCTCACCTGTCCTTTCCCCCTGCAGGTGGCGGAACGTGGTGGTTTCCATGCCGGCCACACCCCTGGGTCTCCATGGTCACTTAGCTCCTACCAAAGGGAAGTCTGTAGACCCAAACATTTCCTCTTACAGTTCGCACTCCCCAGGGTCACGGGCCCATGCCATTGTTAATTTGTAGGGGTTCTTTAAGAAATTATTTCTTTTCCTCTTAAAAATACTGTTTCATGGGGTGGGGGTTTGGAGGATGTAACTTAGGCTAGGGGCACGCAGGAGCTCCCCGACCCGAGCTTGCTGTCTCCAGTTTCCTGATGGCCCTTTTCCCTGCAAAAACAGAATTTAATCTGAACTTTTGCACAGTTGCGATTCTCTCCCCCCACCCCACCCCCCGAGTTTTGGGATTTTGATAATAGATTGGAATGATTTTCTTGGCCTTTCACATCTTCTAAGTTAGATGTAATGCCACAAAACACAAGGGCTTCGCAGACTGAGGTGATGAACTTTATAACAAGTTGGGGCCCACGGAGGGTATGGGAAAAGCTCACATGGCTGGTCTGAGATTCTCGCCCCGTGAGAAAGGAGGATTTTCTTAAAACCACTTCCGGCAGTTGACATCTGTGTTTGCAAAGGAGAGTTGTTGTGCTCAATTCTTCAGAGAGCACAGCGGCCACCGAGCACCTTCCTTGGGGACCATTTTGCTGGTGGCTGGTGGCCCTGCCCTTTGGCGCTAACAGGACATTGGCCTGGGCACTGCGCTGCCCTAGACTGACCTGCTGGTTCCCGCAGATGCTCCCGAACATTCCAGCAACAGGAAGTAAGCAGCCCTGTCCCAAGGCGGTCCCGCTAGAAGCACGTCACTGGAGTGTTTCAGGGAGGGGATCTGGCACCGACCGCTGATCACCGACAACGGCTCATTAAACTCCATAAAACCGTCCTCTGGCACTGGCTGGAAAAGGTAGAAAAGGCACAGTGGCAGGACGTCATCTGTGTTCATTCTGAGTTGCGGTTCTGTCCCCTGCTACTGGAACCTGTGGGATGCCCGACTCCATGAATGGCCACATTTCCGTATTTGCCAACACGGGATTGCTGGCATCATCAGCAATGCCATCGGAGCGCTGACGGGTCAGCCGTGCGCACACCCTGCCACAGGCACCCCCCGGGTCGGGGCTTCTCAGACCTCAGAGTCCGGGAGAGGCACTTTGGGAACTCCTAAAAAACGCAAAATCCTAGGTCCCGACATGAGAGGCTCCATGAAAGCTGCCCCCGGGGAGCCAGGAGTTTGCATTTTCACGAACACGGCAGATAATGCCGGTGCTCACGGCCGCGTTGTGTGCGGGGGGCCCGCATGGTGCGATGGTGCCCGTAGAGCCCGGGGCCCTGTGGCGCTGCGCTCGCTGCTGACACGTCCCGGGCCACCTCTCGTCCCGCACCTGTCCCGGCAGACGGTGCCTGTGCTGCCCCGGTTGGACCGTCCCGGAGACGCTGTGTCTGCCACAAACACCGAGTGGGCTGAAGGAGGGCACTGATTCGCACTCTTTATTATAAGCCACTTGTATGCTAGTGAGGGAACCCAGACACTCAGCAAGGCTTGCGGTATCCAGCCCAGTGACCTTGGGCTGGGAAATCAGAGGCAGTTTCTGCACCTGAGCACAGCCGGGCCCCTTCCCGGCAGGTCCGGTCTGTGTGGCTTCCGGCTGTGGAGGCAGCACAGAACGGAGTAGTCCCGTACACCCTCCACCCGACGCGCACAGCCTCCCCCACCACCCCTCCCCCGACTACCACCATCCCCTCTGGTCGGGGCATTGTCACCACTGATGAGCCCCCATGGACGTCCTCATCACCCAGATCCTCAGTGCACGTCAGGGTCACTGTTGGTGTCGCACACTCTGAGGGTTTGCACAAATGTGTGGGGACTCCTACCTGCCATGACAGGGTCACACAGAGTCGTCTCACTGCCCTAAACCCTCTGTGCTCCACCTGCTCCTCTCCCACCCCCCCATCCTCAGCCCTCCCTCTCCGTCCCCAGCCCTCCCTCTCTGTCCCCAACCCTCCCTCTCCGTCCCCAGCCCTCCCTCTCCGTCCTCAGCCTTCCCTCTCCTAACTCAACCTTCCCTCTCCATCCCCAATTCTCTCTCTCCATCCTCATCCCCTGGAAGCCACTCATCTCTTTACTGTCTCTGTAGTTCTGCCTTTTCCAGAAGGTCACAGAGTTGGAATCACAGAGTAAGTAGCCCTCAGACTGGCTTCCTCCACTGGGTGAAGCACACTGAAGGTTCCTCCGTGTCTTCATGGTTGGGTGGCTCATTTCTTTTTAGCGTTAACCACTATTCCAGGGTCTGAACACACCACAGTTGACTCAACCACCCACTGAAAGACACCTTGGTTGGGTCCAAGCTTCGGCAACTATGGATAAAGTTTGCAGGTTTTTGTGCGGACATGAGTTTTCAGTCACTTTAGATCAACTTTATTAAGATGCAATTTACACACAACCACACAGCCTCGTTGTCAGTAGACAGTTCCGTGACTTCGGACAAAATGCCCGGATACAGGTACCCCGAGTTCCTGTACAAAATACGGAGCAAGTGCTTCCCCGTGGGCCTCCCCTGACTCCTTTGCTGCCTGACCCCACATCCTGGCCCCGGGCGGCCACCATCCTGCCTTTGTCACTAGAGATCAATTGCGTAAACATGGAAACATACAGCGTTTGCTTTTTTCTGTCCTTCTGGTTTTTCACGCAGCGTAATGGTTTTGAGATCCGTGTTGTGTGTACCAGTCGTTCGTTTCTTTCTTCCTTTCTTCCTTCCTTCGTTTCTTTCTTTCTTTTGTTAAATTATTTTTAAAGGTTGTTCCTCAAAGCAGATGTAGTATTTAAAGCCCCGTGGCCGGCAGGGATTGCTGCGTAATTAGAGCAAGCGCGGGGTTAATCAGAACAGCCTTCTCCGAGCGGAGGCAGCCCACTTCCCCAGCCAGATTTCTTGCGAATCGTTTGGTAAGTGGCAACATTGATATTTGTGTCTTCCGTCTGAGAATCCCCCAAATCCGGCTGTTGGTATGTCAGGTTCTAGTCCCGGACTGGCGTTAGGGGGTGACTTGGTCCTCCCCGTGCCGGAAAGCGTGTGGTCCGACGGGCCTGTCCGCTGCTCGGTTGGCTCCCACCAGCCGGCTTCTCGTTCCTTCCTTTCCGTTGGCTTGGGTGGGGCTCACGCGATTTTGTCATGTTGTAGGCAGCCTTAAAGGCAGGCGACATCATTCTGGGATAGAAGGGGGCACGAGCCAGTTCGTAAGTGAACTCGGGAGCTGCGGCTGCGCCCCCCAGACAGGTTGCCACGGCTCACGTTTCCTCCGGGCGGTCCCTGCGAAGCAAACCACCGAGACTCGGAAGCGCTGCGAAGCGCGCAGCCCCCGTCCCTCCGCTGTGGGAACAAACAGCTTCCGTGGTCTGAGCGGCCACGGCAGATGCCACACCGGGCAGCTCACGCACAGGATCTTGTTCACGCCTCACGGACATGTTGTAGGGTCGGCCGGTCCCCAAGGTGACACATGGCAAGGCCCCTTCAGAGCCACGGGACTTCTGAGATTAGGAAAGCAGCCGTTTCCTGGGGGGAGCCCCCATGGGCCACCTGCATATGCCAGTCCCCCTGCCCCGCCATCCAGGTTTGAGAGAACCTGCACTCGGATGCAGGCCCCGAGCACAGTGGCCTTTGTTCCGACATGACCCGGGATGGACTCTCCACCTGAGGGCCTCGAGACCGTGTCCTCGTGGTGACCAGCTGTTGCATTCAGCAAGATGGGGCACTTCGTGAGGGCCAGGTCTGCTCTAGGTGTGGGGACGCCGCTGTGAACCCCACCAGCAGCCCACAGCACCCCTTGACAAGCGTCGGGTAGACAGAGAGGGAACCCCTGTGTCACCAAGGGGGTTGGTCTTCCCAGGAAGTGACCCTGCGGCCGTGGACCTGCTGTTCCTGCGACCAAGGGCGCATGCGTCCGGGCGTCAGGAATGCCGAGTTCTCTACACTCAGCAGCGCCCTGGACAGCAGGTGAACCAGAAGCTTCCGCTTCATGTGGTTATTACTCAGGGGCTGAGTAAGTGTGTCTGAGACCAGACAGCATGACGGCCGCCCCACGGTGCGCGCAGCCCTGAACACATTTGTCACTCCCACCGCCCCCTCTCTGGGCGGGCCGTGTGCGCACCCCAGGGGCACCACCCAGCCCCACGCTGCACGGGGCACCCGGCCGGGCCCCACAGAGGCGGCCCGGCCTGGTGTTCAGGCCTCTGGTGGCCTTCATGTGGGTTTGCAGCGCCCTGGCCGCCCCCCAACCAGCTCCCCTGATGTCTTAGAGCCTCCGTGGTGCTGCATGGAAAGGCGGGGCTGGCAAGGACTTTAAACATCCCCGGAGAGGGTCTACCTCACCCTCTGCTGTTGTTACACTGAGCACCTGTCTGAGGGACGTCCTTCCTGGGAGGGCCATTCACCGTCCCCTCAGAGTCCCCGGTAGCATGCCCTCACCCTTGCCTGGAGCACAGGCTCCAGCCCTGGCCCAGGGGCTCCACGTCCAGCCCCCACCAAGCCCTCTGCACCTCCTTCCTGCCTTTCTTCCTCTTTTCCAGGCATTCTGGCTGTCTTGCTGTTCCCCACAAAGCACTGACCCTGGGATCCCCTCTCTCTGGGCTTCTGCCCCCCAGTCTCCCCGGGGCTCCTGGCCGCCGTCCCCTCAGGCCTCTGACAGCAGCCCACTCCCTCCCGCTCCATCCGGGCTGTGGTCTCCTCACTGGAAGGCTTTGCTTTCTTTGACGGATCTTATTAGCATGCAGTTAGAGCTTTCTCACTGTGTCGTTATCCTGCGTCAGCGTGGGCATGTCCGCTGGGCTGTCCTCCCTGAGCCAGCCCGGCTTACCTTGCCTTGGTCCTGCTTCTCCGCGGGCACCTGCAGCGGGCGGGCGCTCAGCGTTGTGTGTGTGTGTGTGTGTGTGTGTGTGGCTGGGAGAGCCCCGGGGACCAGTGGAGAGCCCTGCAGGAGAGCGCGGGCGTGAGCCAAACTGCGGGGCACGATCGAGCGGAGGGCTGGTCTCGGAGGGCCCGCCCGGCCCAGGGGAGCGCTCTGCCTCATCAGACGCGTCCGGAACGTGCACGTTCTAGTCCTTGTGTATTTCCCAGTCAGTATTCCTTTCAGGTCAATTTTTATTTATTTTCAGTTATTTTATTTTATTTTTCATCCCGGCGCGTGCCTTCACCCCCACCCGTTTCCACTGTCCCCCCGCCCCCTCCCCTTGGGGACCAGCAGGGTGCTTTCTGCGGTTAAGGGTCTGTTTCTCCGTTCGCCTCTCTCTCTCTGTTTTCTTTGCGCGCTTGTTTTGCTTGTTACATTCCACACGCGGGTGAGATCATCAGGGCCATCTGCAGGAAGCGTACGCACCCCTAGAGCACACGATTTTATCCAACAGGCTCCCCGTCACTTTGTAGGACAACCTGCCCCACACCCAGCTGCGTCGCATGCGTGTGCTCCGTCTTCGTCGGGGCTTGCTCTCCCCTCAGCCTGTTTCTCCACGTCCGTGTTCAACCGCCCGTGCTCGCCGAGGGGCACGGGGTGACCGCACCCCAGGGCTCGGAATTCCTGCTCCGTCCTGCTGGTGCCGCTTGGCCTGGCAGAGCCCCAGCATTCCGTCCACGTGTCCCTGGGTGTGTCCCGTCGCGTGCAGACACGCAGACGTGTTCGGTGTGTGTTTAATCCATCTCGGTCTTTTCTCACCATCTCTACACGTTTAAAAAAGAGCCCCTGGTGCTTTGTGTGGATCCGGTGGCTGCTGCCTGCGACACACAATGCCCATCGCAGCGACTTCTCCTTCTCGGAGCCGCCATCCTGTTGAGGGACTCGCCTCCCTGAGCTAGCCGTGGGGAAGGAGCAGCCCCCAGCCCTGCAGCTGGGATGGTGCCCTGCCCGGCTCTGAGAGCAGATGCACCCGGGTGCCCCAGATTCTGGGTGAGTGAGTGAGGACGGGCCCCGTACCAGGAAGCAGTGAGGTCTGATCCAGGGTCTGTGGTGTGCTTGGGCCATGGCTGTCCTGGCCCATGTGGACAGCAGGTTGGGGCAGGATGCTTGTGGCTGCCGTCGGCAGCTTCTCCGGCATCCCGGCCTGGTGTCCATCCTCCCGGGGGTGTTCCTGGCTCCTCATTCCTGCCTGAGCCCCAGGACCGTGAAGGGACGATCCCGGTTCTCCTTCAGTCAAGAACTGCCCCAGGGGTTGTTGCTTTTAAGAAAATGTTTTTACTCCTCAAAATGTCAGGTGGTCTTTCTGATTCGAGGGGTAACCGTCTGACTTACAGCCTGAGGGGGTCCCCCGTGTGGCTCTAGAATCAGTGTTCCCTCCCGTCCGTCCGTCTGTCCGACCGTGTTGGAGAGGAAGCGTGCAGTGTGCTGTGCGGTGCCAGCCCCCGCTGTCCCCCGTGGGACCGGGGCCCCTGCGGGGCCAGAATGAGCACACAGGCCTGGTTTCCATAGTTCCCGTCTGGGCGGCAGAGCCCTGCCAGCTCCTCGGACGCCGCCGTAGGGACAGCGAGCAGCCAGGCAGCGCCGAGAGGTGGCCGGCCGCCTGCCACGCCGCCTCTGCGCGTTCCGGGGGGGATGGACGCGGCCGCTTGTCTGCTGTGTGTGCTCTCGGCCCTTCTGCCCTTGCTTCCTTTTCCTGGAAGGATTTCCTACGTGATATCACTGAGTTCCCAGGCAGTGTTCTGAGCACAAGCTGCTTTCTCCACCCCCCGTCTTGCCTGTCACAGATTCCCTCTGTAAGTCCTGGGAACAGGGACACAGAAGGCCAAGTGTCCATTGTCTGTGTGTGTGTGGAATTCCGCGGACAAAGGCCCTTTCTCCCCACGGGCCCCGCTCTGACTCTCCCCGCTGTTCCCTCCTTCTGGCGGGCCGCCGTCCAGGAACAGACGGGAAGACTCGTGGCCTCGGCGGCTCAAGGAGGCCGCTGGGCTGGAGGAAAAGAACATTTATTGTTGATTCCCTACCATTTATGTTGACAAAGAGTTTTCGTGGATGTTGCTTGCTGTATTTTTTTCAAAAGAGGTGCAGGTACGAGTGATCCGTCCCTAGAGACACGGCAGTCTTTGATTCCCGGCCCTGAAGGATGGATGCTCCCGCCCCGTCTGTCTCCGTCTGCCTCCGTCTTGGTCTCTAGCTGTCTCTCGCCGTCTAGTTACTGATCATTTATTTGGCACAGTTCAAAGGCCCCCGTGATTGGTTTTTGTGCACCCAAGATGCAGGCTCCCAGAAGGGAGAGAGTGTCCTGGGAGAGCCGAGGAGATGTGGAGCCACAGCTGGGGGTTGGGGGGCACAGATGTGGGGACCCCCCCTCCCCGGGCAGCGAGAGGGGGCAGGATGGACAGGACAGGGCCTGAGAGTCAGTGGAGGCCGCCCTGATGCCCCTTAGATTGTGAACCAGACCGGAAGGAATTACAATGACAAATGAGAATGGAAGAATAAAAACCATCAGAGCTTAGCCCAGGATGTGAGGGTAGACGACTGCACATGTGCACACACACTTGCACACACACTCGCACGGTGGACGGTGACACATGTGAACACGCACAGAGTGGAGAGTGCACACATACGTGCACACACGCACACATGGGGGGCGACGGTCACGTGTGCACATGCGTGTGCACACACTCACACTCGCAGTGTGCACCCTGGCCTGCAGGCAGTGTGTGTTCCTTACCACGGGTGTGCAAACCTTCGGGGAGCCGCTGCTGTCACAGCAGAGACCCCGTCCGGGCCGGGTGGCGGGAGTCTGATCCCTGCGCTGCCTGCCGTTGGCGTCCGTCTGTCTTCCCTCCTCTCCGGATCCCGAGACGCGCTCCGGCACACCTCCCAGTCTTCGTTACCTCTGCCGGCGAGGATGGAGGCTGCTGGAGGCTCCCCGGAGCCACAGAACCAACAGGAAACATCGATTTCTAGAAAGCGGTTTCTGAGGAGGTGCTGGCAACCATGTCATGGGGCTGGGACGCCGTGGGATCCTGTCCTGCAGGCTGGAGGCCCAAGGCCGGGTGAGCGGGTCGAAGGCCCCAGAAGCAGGCGTCTGCTGGCAGAGGACGCGTGATCCAGCTCGAGCAGAAGGCCCCCGTGGACGGCGTGCGTCCCGCCCGTGCTGGCGACCGTCCTCACTCATCTCTGATTCAGTGCTGGGCCCTGAGGGAAATGCCCTCAGCCGTACCCTGAAATCGTGTTTCTTCTGGGCATCCTGTGGCCCAGTCACCTTGACACGCAGACCACCCACCACGGAGGCAAACAGACGGGACCGCAGCGGCTGCGGAGCAGCCCAGGGACCCAGGCCAGCGAAGCTCGGCGGCGCGGCCAGCCGGGTCCCACGCCGCTGTGGCTTCGTCAGCTGCTGCTGCTGCTTCTTCCTTCCGAGTGCCACGGGACGTGTCTGCGCCCACTCGCACATCCGGGCGCCTCCCTGACTTGAAGCGGTCGTGAGAGAGGTTTTGTCTTCTGTTTCCGTCATGGTCCAGGTGACCCTGAGGCCATCGGCGCTGGCTTTGGGGTCTGGATTCTCAGGCAGGACGCTGTGCTCAGCAGGGCCCTGTGACCCCAGGGTCGCCCCAGAATGGCGAGGCCGTGGCCCGCGGAGGGCTGTCCGCCTGCACTACCACCATCTGCTGGACAACACGGGACATTACACTCTGGGGATGGACGGCAACACTCGGGACATGGAGTCAGGGAGACAGCAAAATATTTGAAATGACGTTAGAGTCACTGTAAAGTAAACCAGCACATGTCATGTATTTTCGAGTTCTTTCCCATACATTTCATATCATTTTAAATAGCATCATGCGACAAACGCTTGTCAACGAAGGCACGGAAACGCATGCTTCTCTTCAAAGGTAATGCATGTCCCGGGACGGGTGACCTAAGTCCTGGGGCGACACGTGTTTGTGGTAATGGTCTAACACGAGAGGGGCCCCTCTGTGTGTGCCTGCGACGAGGGATTGGACGTCATTCTAGTGGGTGAACGTAAGTGGATTCCTTTTGGAAAAGCCCAGCTGTCAGCCTTCAGTTATTAGAAACAGGCCAGAAAACTTACACCCGGTGCGGGGATGTAACAACCAGCCGGAGGGGAAGCCGACACAAAATGTTACTTCCCGCAGCCAGCGTCACCGAGTGTTGAGGAAGACAGGCCTGTGTCTCATTCACACCCAGCCGCGGAGGCTCCTGGGCACCTTCCCTATCTGTCCCCAGCACAGCACGGGTCACCAACCGTGGCGGCTGGTTTGTGTGGACGACCGTGGGTTGTGTCTCACTGTGGCCCCTCGGAGGGTGTTTCGAGGCCAGCCTAAATCCAGGTCCCCTGTCATGCAGTCCTCGTGCCGCAGACTTTTTCTTCACGGCCATCCCCGGCTCCGACGGCTGACCCTTCTGCCGTGTGGATGACACGGAACTGAGAGGGCCGGTACCCCGCAGGGTGTGTGCCCGAGTCCTCCCGTGAGAGGCACGGCTGGAGCCTGGGCGGAGGGCGGTTGTCAGAGCGGGAGGCAGCTGGCCCGGGGCCGTCACTCTCCTGGAGGCTGAGCCAGGCTGCGGTGGGGCCGCGAGCTGTGTGAGCCAGACTTGGCCCAGGGGCCGCCGGCTCCCCAGTCCGTGCACGGACACAGGCTCCGGCCGACTCTTGGGGTTAGTTTTCTCCTGCTGGTGTCCCGGGCGGCCTTTAGCAGGAAGACCTGCGGGTTTTGACAACACCATTGCCCCGACGTGAGTGTGGAGATAAAACGGACGTCTGTTTTGGGGTAGCAGCACCGGCATGACTTGATCGTTTCAACCGAATTTTGCTGCTGGAAGAATCGAGGGAACAAGCCAGCTTTTCCCTTTGCTGCAGGAATAACCAAGCGGGGACACGGCCCCTGGACCGCGCGGCGTGCACGCGGGTGCTAGTGCTGTGTGAGGGAGGCAGGCTAGTGGTGTGAGTTCACGGGCTTGTCCGAGCTAATTCTGCTGCAAAAGCAAGCTAGGGTTTTCCCTGAGTGTGTGTGTGTGTGTCCTTATATTTGCATAAATTTGCATACATTGGTGTATATTTATGTATATTTGTATGCGGAATATCCGTGTCAGGGATTTAGACACGAGACCGTTTGCTACACGAATCTAATGAACAGTGAGTCCAATCGAGGTTCTGGAGAGAAGAAAGAAGAGTTAATATTCGGGATCTGTTTTCTCCCCTACCAGGGCCTGCACACCGCGTGGGTGACGCGTGATGGAAATGGGGGGTCTCTGGTGATTTAACGTAAAGCCTGGTGGCGGCCCCAGAAACAGACGCTGACGTGTTATGGGAACGGCGTGTTCCTCAGTCGGTTTACAGTGTGTGCGTGGGCACGCGCATCCATGCGTGTGCATGCATGTGTGCATGCGTATGTGTGCACGCGTGTGCACTATGTGCGCATGCGTGTGCACGTATGTGCATGTATGTGCATGCGTATGTGCGCACGTGTGCGCCCATGTGTGCATATGTGCATGTATGTGTGTGCATGTGTGCATGCGTGTATGCGTATGTGTGTACGCGTGTGCGCCCATGTGTGCATGCACGTGCATGTATGTGTGTGCGTGTGCGCATGAGTGTGCACCTATGTGCATGTGTGTGCATGCGTGTGTGCACGTATGTGTGCATGGAGCACTCTCAGGTCACATTCTGAGCCTCTTACAAGTCCTGATCTCTAAGCACTTCCACTGGAAATTGTCGGGCTCACGTTCACACGCACTGGCAGTTCCGCCCCGTCGTCTGAGCCCGGTGTGCCAAGGAGAAGCTCACTTGCTGGGTGGAACGCGGCCGCTGGCAGGGAGGACGGTGGCCGGAGCCTCCCGGGAGCACCCAGTGACCGTGTCCGCAGACGGAAGGACAGCACTTTCCCCCTCGGCTCCGGGGGTGGAATCCGTGAGTCAGCCCCTCCCACACACTCCCACGGAGAGCGCATAGTCTGTGCCTGAGAAAACAGGTGCTTTAGTTGAGAAACAAACTGTTCTTTTAATTGAACATGTTTTTGCATCTACGACAGAAAAGAAAAGAAATAAACCTCCCCAAAATACCACTCAGTAATTTAGACAATCTAAACCTACAGTCAGCAAACTCTTTCTGGAAAGGGCCACATAGTTAATATCTTAGGTTTGGGGGGACCATGGGTTTTTCTTTATGTTCGGTTTTGTTTTTATGACCCTTTAAAACTGTAAATGCCGTTTTGACTGAGGACTGTGTGCAAAAAAAAAACCAGGTCTGGATTTGGCCCCAAGTAAAGCCCGTCAGTCTGTGCACATCTCCTCTTTTCCCAAAATAAGTAAGTCCTGCAGATGAGGGGGTTCCGGCGCGGTGGGCCATAACCTGTGGTCAGTAGCTCATTAGGACATCGTGGAAGTCTTAAAAAGTTCACCCCAAATAAAACCAATTTTCCATGAATTTCATGAAGCGACATTTCTATAGAATTGGGGTCATTCGTGACTTTGCTCATTTTTTTTCTCTTGCAGATTTCCCCCCTGGAGTCACATTTGTGTCTGAATCACACCTGTTAGTGCTTTCTGCTGGTGGCAGAGTCTCCGGGTTTCTGCTTGTTGAAAAACCAACAACATTGCCTTCGATCTGGGGAGAGATGCTGTCTGGGTATCAGAGACAGTCCCAGTGGGGTGGACGCCGCACCGTGTCACTGCTCTGGGGCAGCCAGGGGATTGTGCTGCCCCCTGCCCTGGACTCCTTTCTGCCTTCTTGGCGAGGTTTTCTTTCTTTGCTTTCTAGATTTCTTTTTCTTTGTGCGATTGGTTTAAGTGTGCATTTCTTTGTGCATCTTCTGCTTGGGATTTGCTAGGATTCTGGAATCTGTGGATTTGGCATTTTTCATCCATTCTGGAAACATTTCATTGTCTTTTCACGTTTTGTCACTCTCTAATAAAGCATATTTTAGAATGTCTTACTCTCTGCCTTTTGTAGCTCTTACGTTCTTTCTCTATATTCTTAGTAATTTTTGTCTCTGGATCATGAATTCTGATTAATATTCTGGATCTTGCATTGTGCCAACATCGGCAGTTAAATCCATGCATTTTGTTGTTGATTTTGGTTATTTCACTTTTGTTTCTAAAAGGTCTGTTTACTTACTTTAAAAATCTGGTCTGTACCTATTTATGGCTTCCTGTTTCCTTAGACACCTTCAGGATTGTCCTCTATTTCAACGGGGCAGCACGTGTTTGAGCTCTGGAAGGGCTTCGTGGAGCTCTAAGTCACCCACTGTACGTTCACCTGTTCAAAGCATAGGGTTCCCTGGTTTGCGGCACCGTGGCTGGGGCCTCATCACGGGCACGTCTCGTCAGCCCCAAAGCAGCCCCGTCCCACCAGCACTCCCGCCCCATCGTCCCTCAGCCCCCCGGCCACGAGTCACCCTCAGCTTCTCGTGGACATTTCACTGAGTGGAATCGCCCAGCGCGTGGTCTTCCCGGCCGATGCCCCGCATTTCACGGGGCCCGCTGCCGGCTGGCGGGACAGTGGAGCTGCCCCTCCGCGGGCACCGCGTGCCGTGCTGCTGGGGTGTTCCTGCACCGGTTTAGCGTGGACGCCTGTTTCTGTCTCTCTGGAGCGTGTGCCTGGGAGTGGAGCTGGGGCATTGCTCGGTGACTCCCGTGCGCAGGACGGGCTGTTTCCCGACCTGCAGCTGTCGCTGGAACACCCACCAGCAGGGGTACATGAGGGCTCCCAGTTCTTCCTCCTGCCTTTGCCCTCACAGCCCTGCAGTGGGTCTCTGGGGCTTTCCTTGCTGTTCGATCCGCGTTTCCCCGGCGGTGGTGCTGGACGCATGATTGCGTCGTGATTCATCCGGTGGGCAGTGACGGAGGTCTCTGCGAACCCGCTCTCCGGTCTGCTGTTTCTCAGGTGGGGGGCCGTTTCCACGGGTCGTTCCTTCTCTTTGACGACAGCCTAGTATTGTATCTGGAAGATCCCCTGGAGGAAAACTCTTTCCCACGCATCAGGTTCCGTTTCCAGGGTTCACGGACAGTATCAAGGTTCATGGTGTCTGGCGGGTGCACAGTCCGCCGGGGGCGCCCGGCGCCAAGCTCGAGCCGTATCTTCCCCGGATGGCGCTGCTGGTTCGCCCCCAGCTCTGCTCCCAGCCTGAGCCGCACCCCTCTGGATTGCTGTGGGGAGGTTGCCCACCCGACCCCCCACCTTCTCTCAGCCTAACTCAAGCACTGAGTTAAACTCAGTGGGAGTTTAACTTCCGCCTCTGAAGTGAGCCCATCAAGTCAAAGTTGTTCAAGGAAAACTGGTTCCATGTTCACCTTGTAGGACTTCATTATGCCTTCCTGTTTCAGGCTGGTGTTCCTTCTGGGACTCCTCATCAGTTCTCCATGTGTGTGTGTGAGGGGGGTGGGGGGAGTTCCCAGAACCAGCAGGAGGTAAAACACAAGGTCAAACCTAAAAACCAGGCCCTAAGGAACTTCTCCCACCGTTGTAGGGGTTTGGCAAGTCCCAAATCTGTAGGGTGGGCGGCTGGAGCGCCCGAGAGAAGCTGCGGTTTGAATCTGCACCTGAGCCACTGGCAGATTCCCTTCTGAGGAGTCCGTCTTTCTTCTCTCAGTGCCTTCGCCTGATGGGATGAGGCCACCCACACCAGAAAGGGTCGCCTGCTTAACTCCACCTCTACGGATCGCAGGATCTCAGTGTTAATCCCGTCTAGAAAATACCTTCACAGCAACGTCTACACTGCTGTTTGGTCAAGCATCTAGGTACCACGGGACGGGCACATCGACACGCTAAAGTCAGCCCTCACAGTACATGCACAGCATACATGTGCCTTCACATGTTCCAGAACTTGCTTTCGGGGTAGGAATTGTTACAAGGGACTGACCTGCCGGGACCTGACTCGACATTGTACACGGTGCATTTCTGGTTCGATGCTGTGACTGTGACTAGACGGAGCCATTTAGGGTTAGTGTCATCTTTTCCCCCAAATTGCAAGAGACGGTTGGCAACACACTTACTTAAACGTGTCTATAATCTTTTCCCTCGGTCTTACAAAGCGGTTTTGGATTTCTTCTCAAAGTTACTGATAGTGATAGATTTTTTCCCCTCAGGGGACAAGGGGAAGGACAAGGACAAGGACAAGGACGGTTGCCATGGCTTGCAGCACCACCTAGTGGCTGCTGGTCAAAGTCTCCCTTTGGCAAGATGCCCAGGGCCTGGAGGGGTCCGAGCTTCCCAGGAGGCTGCCCAGCGCTGCTGGAGGTGTGACCTGGGGTCCCCAGGAGACCTCCGATAGCTCTTCGGGAGGCGAGGGGTCAAAACCATCTTCATAATACTCGTGAGACCAGTGATCATTTCAGTGATGCGAGTGTTTGCGGCCGGGTGGTAGGGTTGGACGGTTTGCACGATCCCACGTGTGATGCTCCAGGCTCCGGGAGGGTGAGGACCCGGCCACGGTGTGGGAGAGAGCTCAGAGGCGCACCGTGGCCAGGGTGAGAGCGCTGCTGGCGTGGTTTCGGATTCTGAAATCGGGGTCTTGGCTCACCCTCGGGACGTCGCCGCGTGGCTGGGCGTGCGGGGGTCAGTCCACGGCTCCCCGCTGGCTTTCCTCCACACATGCAGCCAGAGCTTGGGCCGCCACAGCCCCGTGCGGCCCACGCGCCCACTGTCTTTCCTTGAGCTGGGCATCGGGGAGGCTTGCAAAAATGTGAAAGCTTGCCTCTCTAGCTGTTTTCTTGTTTCCAGAAATGTCGTTCTTCTTCACAGACATGTCGTTTGTGTTAACATCTAACAGGTCTCTCGTTTTTGTTACTTTGTAAGGAATCCGTAAATACGTACTGTAAAAATGTTTTGGCTTAAATTTCTAGTGTGGCAAGCGCCGGTAGATAAGACTACACGAATAAACGCCGTTTGGGCATCAGTAATGTTTAAGGGTGCCAGGGCTCCGGACGAATCTGACCCTAGAGCTCGAGGAAGTTTAGGTGATGGAATAAGACTTGATAATCTCGGATAATTAAAAACAACATGTAATGTTGAATTCAGGAACTGGAATGATTTGAGTCAGAGGATAATAAATATTGATTTATGGTTAATTTTTGAGACTTTATACCATTTCATTTGTACATCAAAACAGTTCATGGCTGATCTATTTGTACTTTTCGTAGTTTTCAAGTAGGTTCCGTTCCTGACTTGACCACATGTCTTTCCTCTTTCCTTCCTTTTCAACAACCAAATCAGAGAATACTTACTGGCTGTCTAGTCTACGCCAGGCCTAGGGAGAACGGTGAACTCTACAAAGAGAAGGAGACTAGTTTCTGCCTCTCCTGGGCTGGAGTCGTAATAACTTGTTTATGTTCAGACATTGCTCCGTTTTCTAAAATCACTCCCAAATTTAACAGGTCGTGTTGTAATTTATGAGTAACGCAGCACCCTTGGGCCTTAGGCACCGGGGTCTGCAGTTTTATGCCCAATGGGCCGCGTGGAGAATTTTATCTAAATAACCCGTCCATTAGCAGGATGCTTTGTCGCTGGTGTATCATGTGTATTTCCCCCCCGCAGAGTCTTCTGTAAGTGAAAAAGTTCTGTCCTCGTAGGAGAAATGCTTTTAAAGAAGAGTGACAGTCGGAGGCCCGAGTTTCGTGACGTGATCCAAGGGAAGCTGCCTGTAGTTTACAAGAGAACCACATACAGAGCCCAAGGGGAAAAGAGGCAGAGCGACGTGAACTCAGCAAAAATACCATGTTTTGGAGACAGAACAGCAGCGTCACGGAGAGAAAGCCTTCCCCTTCCGTGTCTCATGTCTGTGCCTCGTGGCTCCTGGGTCACTGTTCTTCAAAGTGCACAGGGACAAGGTCTTCCCTTCTTGGATGCTTCTCGCGTGGGGATGACAGCTGGGATGTGTGATCGTGTCTTGCGGAGGAAGAGAACCGGTCGGATGCAGACGGACAGGTCATGTGAGAGATTTATCAAAGGGACTGGCCCCTGTGACTGTGGGAGCCGGGAAGCCCCCCGACCTGCCGTCCGTGAGCTGGATGGCCGGGCCAGCTGGTGCTGGAACTCCACCCAAGGCTGGAGGTCTACACCAGGGCAGTCACTGTGAAGGTCCCGAGTGGGAGGGCCCAGGAGCGAGGATGTCGGGGTGTCTCACGGTGGGGGGGCTCCCTTCTCCTGTGGTTCTGTTCAGGCCTCAGTGATTGCCTGATGGCCACCTGCCTTCCAGAAGGGGGGTCTTTACTCAGTGTCGTGATTCACAGTCACCTTAGAGGTTGGGTTTCACCAGCTCCCCCTGCTGAGCCTGGCCAGGCATCTGGAAACTACCCCTCCTGGGGTGACAGTAGGTACCTGCCTATGGCCCCAGGATATTTATTAATAGGTCCCAGTTTGGATTCTAAGTTGTATGGGCCCCGCATTCCAGCAGAGCCACGGACATTAGGAGGTGAGATAGATCTTAGTGACTCATTTGTTTGACTACTCTGTTCTCACTGACTTTACTGGGTTAGGAACCTGCGCTCCTGTGTTAGCCAACGTCACAGAGCTCATCGAGGTCAGTCTTTGGGGTGCAAGCTTTGGCCATCAGTCCTGTACCAAATATATGGCTTTATTTGTTGTTATTATCCGATTCTTCTAGTCAGTTTGTCCGTGGATGAATGAGCAGCTTGGCAGGACGGTGGACCATGACAGGCTTGCTGGGAGCAGGTGCACGTGCTGGGGACCCCTTGGACAAGAGGCCCCTGATAGCAAGTTCCACTGCACCAAATGGAGCTGGAGAATCCGGGAGCGGTGAGGACCCAGTGCCTGAGAGTGCGGGAGAGCGGGCCCTGGCAGCTGGGCTGGCCTCGTGCGAAGCCAGGGCACGTTCCAGAGCTTCACTGTCTGAGGACAGGGGTGAGTGCTGTCTTGACCTTCATCTAACCCTGAGAAGAAAATTCCTTCATCCCACATCTTCATGTGGGCTGTCAAAGCCGTGATCTTGTTGGCTGGGAGAACTGGGGACAGCTGTTAACGGCAGGTCTTAAAGGTCTCATGGGCCAGCAGCAGAAGACGGAGGAAAACCAACACCCGCAGACTCTTGATCTCAAGTCCAGATCTTCTGCCCCTGGGAGATGTTCCATGCCTTGTGCAAAGGCCCGGATCTTATTCCCCAAGCCCCCTGCCCCCCTACAGCACCTCTGAAGTTCGAGAGTCAGGCGGACCCCATGGCTGGGACCAGAAATGCCAGTGAAGACTGGATTCTAGTGACCGTTCCTGACTCCTGTGGACTGAAGACTTCGCCCCTGGAGCCTCTGCTGTGAGCCTGTCAGCTGATCTGACCCGCCTGCAAACGACCCCATCTCTCACCCTGGGGGTTTGGCCACAGTCCTGTGCTGAACTGGACAATGACCTTCACCTTGACCTTGACCTGGGAACTGCTTCTCCCTCAAGGCTAAAGAGAGAGGGGCTAGAAATCAAGATCTCTAAATTCTAGCTCAAACTCCCTTCATAGCCATGAAAGGCTGGACAGTTCTTTCTTTTTTTGTCTGTGCGGTCTTTGATCTCTGCACACGTGGGGCGAAGCCAGAGGACCGGGCAGGCGATTGCCACTGTTCCGTCCAGTGCTGAGAATCCTCGGGGGGTGGGGGGGCTGGCCAACTTCCTATCAGCAGCCCCACCCCGGGGGCCCAGAGGCACGTGGCTTGTCTCCTGCTCGCAAGGGCAGGGCGGGCCCTGCCAGCCTCATGGACTCGCGTGCCCTCCGTCCTTTCTTATTTAATTACAACCACCATTCTTTCAGGCACATGGCTGGGCCGCACTGTCCGTAATCTCGAAGCCATTAAGGGCTTTCAGAATGGAATTTTCTTGGCGCGGCCGGCCGCGGCTCTGGTGCCTGTTTCCTGGATCCTGTCCTGTGCCCGGCAGCTGGTGACCCCGTCCCGGTGCGGTAACGCTCCCTTCCCTGGGCCTGAGGGTTCCGGATTGAAATCGTAGCGTATGGGGGCTTAAACCAGGATCATGTCATCCAGACTCTCACTTTACAGATGGGGAAGCCAAAGCCCGGGGCGGCCGGACAGATTCTGCCTGGGTCACGAAGCTTTGACAGCAGATTAGCGAACTTAGCGGCCAGGCCTGGAGCCCGTGCCCTTGATGCCCGCCCCGGGCGCTGTGGCCAGATCTCAGCGGCGCTAGCCTCCTCGAGATTACTTAATGACATCGTCGAGATAAAGTCCCCATTAGTGGAGGGCCGCGTCTGTAAACAGAAACTACAGGGTAAGAAGAGGCGCTTCTTGCGTTCCTCCCCCGTGCAAGGCCCTATTTCAGTCGGGCTCGGGGGTGGGTCTGAACCCACTTCTGTGTCTCCACAAGCCTTTGGCCCCGGGTACGGTCAGTGTAGCAAAACGGCAGGTGGGTGGTTTCGACCCGCGCAGATGGGCAGTTCTCACAGGTTTAGACAGAAGCATGAAGATAGCACGAAGGGCCACACTGTCATCTTTTTAAATACCAATAGAGTTGACACACCGTGTCCTGTGGGCTTCAGGTCTGCGACACAGTGGCCAGCAGTTCTGTCCGTCGCCCATGCTCCTCTGGAAGGGAGTGGGGACGAGCAAATGCACGGTTGCCCGTACAGCCTGAGTGACCTCAGTCTTGGCTTTCCCTCCGCACGCCCGGGTCTTCCTCTCTCCTGTGGGTCTCTGCTGGGACAGTGTCTGTCTTGTCACCGGACCAGAAGGGCCTTGTGAGGCACAGAGGAACTGGTCCCCGCTCAGTCCGTGGGCTCTGTGTGTCCATGGCCCTGGGCCTGCCGCTCCCAACACCTCCATCTCACTGAGGGTCACGGTGGAGCAGGCAGAACGCACATGATGCCTGCGAGGCACACAGCTCGGGCCTCCTGCCAGGTTTCCTAGGCTATGTTTTGATCTGCAAAATATGGAAAAACTTTAGGCTCCATTACAGAGACATTGAGTAACGCCCGAATACCAAGCAATCTAGTTGCTTTGAAGCTTGGGAGGACTCTCGGTTTTGTCATTCTCCGTTTCTTGCTAATGCAGAAGCGGGCACGTTAGCGGCTCTGTCGGGCTTATTCACCCAGGAAGCGGATGGTTCTTGAAATGTGTCTCTGGTCCCGTGGTGCGGCCACGGTGTGGACTGTGAGACGGATGAGCCGGGTGGTTGCCACAAGGAACGCGTAGGTACCAGGCGACACGGGGCTCTGGAGGAAAGAAACGTGGCTTTTGGGGTTGTGAACGGAGGCCCTAACTTAACTCGGGGGTCAGAAAAGGTGTCTGGGGAACTGGCGTTTGAGGTGGAGCTGAGGGGGTTCACCAGGAGACGGGCGGCTGGCGCGGGAGGTGATCCGACGGGAGACCCCGGGGCTGGGCAGGGTGGCGTGTGGGACCGGGGCGGTTCTGCAGGGCACAGGTAGGCGCGACCAGGTTTGGAGAAGGTCCAGCCGCGATCCTGAGCCTGTGGGCAGAGGCGGCAGCAGGCGAGGGTGGGGGCGGCCCGGTGCTCTGACACCGTGATGCTGCACAGGAAGGAGGTGGCAGGTGCAGGGGGACCCGGCAGGGGTGATGCTCGGAACGAGGGGCTGAGAAGGGTGTGCAGGGCCGATGGCTTGGCCCCACAGGGGCAGGGGACACCGGTGGGGGGAAGCACGGAGAGCCGGGGCCCGGCTTCGACCTGCTGAGCCTGAGGTGCGTGAGGACAGCCTCCTGCGAGGGGTGGTTCTGACCGACAGCGGAGTCAGTGTGGGCTTCGTGAGGGAGGAGCGGGCCCTCCTGGCTGGTGGCTCGCAGACCGCTCCTGACCCTGTGTGAACTTGGGGTTTCTGCACAAGAGGCAGCAGAGTCCACGCACTGGCGGGCATGTGGGCTGTGGTGGGGGAGGGAGAGGGAGGGAACGTTGTCGAGTTGTTGAAGCTCTTACATTCTTACCATTGGTTGTATCTGTCGGTTCTAGAATTTTCCTTTCATCCTTTAAAAAGATCAATTCTAGGAGAAAATCAAGATGACTTTGAGTATGGCGATGGCATTTAGACATAGCATCAAACGTATGATCCGTGACAGAAATAATCGATCAGCCGGATTTCATGACAACGAGACACTGCTCCGGGAAGAACCAGCTAAAGAGGTTGGGCAGAAGGTCACAGTTCGAGGCAAATATCTGCACAAGACCTTTGTGTTATCTAAAATATATAAAGAGCTCTTAAAACTCAACAAGAAAATATAAAAACCTGATTAAGAAATGGGCGGAAGACTTGGACACCTCCCCAAAGAGGGGAACAGATGGCACGTGACGCTCCATGTCCCCGTCATTAAGGAAAAATTAAGGCAATGGCGAGATGCGCCGCGTGCCTGTGAGAACGGCCCAGGTCCAGAGGACCGGCCACGCCGCGTGCTGGCGAGGATGCAGGTCGGCGGGAGCCCCCGCTCGCGGCTGGCGGGTGCAGAATGGAGCAGACACCTTGGGGACAGCTTGGTGCTTTCTCACAAAAGGAAACACGCTCTTACCATGTGACCAGCAGTGGCGCTGATGAGTTGAAAACCCATGAAAATAAGTTTCGTGAGTTGAAGATTTATGTTCATGTAAGGGCCTGCACATGGACGCTTATCACAGCTTCATTCATAATTGCCACAACTCGGAAGTCACCAAGATGTCCTCCAGTGGGAGCTAGGTAAGCTGTGGTCCCTCTGGACAATGGGATATCATTCAGCCCTAGAACGAGCCATCGGGCTTTGAGAAGACACAGAGGAACCTTAAATCCGTGTCATAAAGTCAAAGAAATAAAGAACCTCCTGTCTGATTCCAGCTCAGACATCCTGGAAAAGGCAAAACTACAGAGATGCGACAAGATCATTTGGGGGCGGTTGGAGGTAGGGGAGGGAGGGACAAGGTTTAGGGCAGTGAGATTGCTCTGGGTGACACCACAACAACGGGTACCTGTGATCACACGTTTGTGCAAATGTACAGAGTGTACGACACCAAGAGTGACCCTGGTGTAGACAGTGGGCCCTGGGTGATGACGACGGGCTCATCGGTGGTGACAAGTGCATCGTCTCGTGGGGGCGCTGGTGGTGGTGGAGGCAATGTGTGGGGGGGGCAGGGGGCACATGGGAATGCTCTGAACTTCGAATTTGGCTGTGAACCTAAAACCAATCTAAAAAATAAAGTATTTCAGAAGAATAAGGAGTAAATTATAAAAAGTATCTATGATATTCTGAAAACAAGTCCCATTCTCTGATGAAATTCCTCATCTTAGAATCTTTTTTTCTTGAACATAGTCACAGCAGACATTTTAAATTATATATGATAACTGCAGTGACTTGGGACCCTGTGAGCTTTTGGATTATTATTTTATCCTCTTGGTCCCTGCACTGGGTCAAATGGCTGCACCATCCCCCACTGCATTCATGTCCCGTGGTCCCAAATAATGTAACCTCATTTGGAAATAAAGTCTTTGCAGATATGATTACGGATTGTGCTAAGGTCGTACTAATCACAGTGGGCCCTAAACCCAGTGAGTGCCCTGAAGAGGGATGGAGAAGAAAGACAGACAAGGTGCTGTGAAGACAGACAGAGCCTGGAGTATGGGGTTAACGTCCCTCATCTTGTATCCCGTATTACCCACGACATAGAGTCAACGAGAGCATTAAAGCAAGCAGATGTCATGCGATGTAGTAGATGCTCAATAAATACTAATGTAGGTATGTAAAGAATAAATTTTAAATCTCTCTATATAAAGTTGAAGCAGAGAATTGCCAAACAGAGCCTCGCTTTGTAAACTCTGGATTTCTCCGCTGGCTCTGTGTGTGCACTATGAACTACTGTGTCAGCTCAGGTGAGATTCTCACATCTCTGGCCTCTTCGTTTCTTGGGTACTTCAGGCGTCCTTTACTGAGTGCAGATCTGGGGAGAAGGGCGTCAGGGAGAAGCCGGCAGGTGTGGTGAACCTGGAAGCCCTCCCTCCGCGATGGAAGTTGAGTACCAACACCGGCCTCGCGGGGGGCGCCAGAGTCTAAAATAAGGGCAGGCTCACCTCAAAAACAGAAAAGGAATTTAAGGAAATCTAGCATTTTTTTTCCTAACGTCTGAAAATGTGCCAGACGTGGGTGGAAGCGTAAGTGGCAGTAACGTGAGTAGGTCAACGAACCCTTGTCTCTAAGCCGCGGCTTTTTGTGGACCCGTGTTTGATGGACTCGGAGCGAAATACAGGGGAGGGTTTTTCGAGTGAGAGTCATCTGTTTCGTGGGTCAGTGGGATGCGTGTGGCCTCAGGGAAGCATCGGTTGAATGTCTTGGGGATGAAAACGGGGTATTTCCTTTCTCTGGACAAGGTCAGACTCTCACGATGGACTTTTCAGAAGGTTCCCACGGAAGGACGGCGACCCGTTCACCTCGCCCACGGGGGTTTCTCGAGGTTTAAGCCACCCCTTCACGGTTCTGAGTACGGAACGCGCAGGCGCACATCTCTAGGACGCAGGGCGGTCGTGATGCTGGCGCGGTGTTTGCTGAGCACGAGGCGGGTGTTGTCATGGGGATGTGCGTTCTAACACCCGGAGATCCGCCCCTGGACTCGTGGCCGGAGACGCTAAGGCCGGGTTGGTCCCACCATCTGTAGGTAGCAGGGCTTTTCTATGCTGTAAGGATACAGCTAACATCATCTAAGCGACATAAGTCCGTTGGAGAAAGACAGTCGTCACGGGATCTCACTCATTTGTAGAATTTAAGATCCAAAACAGAGCCTCATGGGGGAAGGGAGGGAAAGTGAAACAAGATGAAATCAGAGAGGGGACAGACCGTGAGGGGCTTGTAGTCACAGGAAACAGGGTGCTACTGGAGGGGAGGGCGTAGGGGGTGGGGAAACGGGGTGACGGGCGCGAAGGAGGGCACGGGATGTGATGGGCACGGGTGCTGTGCGCAACTGACGAGTCACTGGCCTCTGCCTTGGAAACTACTGATGCTCTCGATGTAACCGATTGAAGGTAAATTAAAACAAAACAAGCCCCCACGTAACACTCAATCTACTGTCTTAACACATTTTAAGCGAACGGTGCGTTATTCACTATGTGCAGCCGCCGGGCAAGAACTCCCTAGACCGTGCCCATCCTGCGTGACTGACTCCCAGTTCCCACGGGGCAGCACCTCCCTGATTCCCCGCCTCGGCCCCCGGCGGCCAGCGGTCCATCTGCCTCTCTGAGCTGGACCCCTTCACATGCCTCCTGCCGTGTGTCCCGTCGCGCCGTCCGCCCGCTGCCTTGTTCCCCGGACGTCGCGGCAAGGTCGGGTCATGCCGCGGCGTGCGGTAGGCAGCCTTCTGTTTGGGCCGAACACCACGTGTGTACACGGCACGTTCCTTATCGGCTCGTGCACTGACGGACACGGAGGTCGCGTCCGTGCCTCGGCTGCGGCGAGTCGTGACGCAGTGAACATGGGGTGCCGGCATCTCCTTCAGATCCTGCCCCGTTCTTTTGGATGACGAGCCAGAACTGGACTGGCCGGGTCGCCCAGGAATGTAATTTTTAATTTTTGGAGGAGCCTCCGCACTGTTTTATGGAGCGGCTGCCCCGGTTTGCGTTCCCAGTGGCCCTGCACGGGCTCCGAAGTCCTCGTGCCCCGCCGACACTTGGTGTTCCCTGGGTTTTTGCTGTGGTCTGGTCTGAGCCCTTCTGGCAGTGGGGAGGCCTAGCTCGGGCTGTGGGTTTGCGTTTCCCCGGTGAAGAGCGGCCTCGAGCACCGTCTCCTGTGGCTGCTGGCCATCTGCGTGTCTTCCTTGGAGAAGTGTCTGTTCGGGTCCTTTGCCCATTTTTAAAACCGGACTGCTTTTGGTAGTGCACCTTCTGATTTAAGGAATGTTGGGCAGAAGTTGGGCATTTTAAGCAGATTAAAATGGGACTGAGGCCCAGGCGGTCATACGGCTCTTTAGATAATCTCTGCTGGAGTTTTCCTACTGCAGGTGGGAGGGGTGAGGCGGCCCGGGGCAGGCTGGCTCTGGGTGAGCAGCCTCAGCCCCCTGGGCTCCCAGGCAGGAGGGAAGGTGCTGAGACCCTCGTGGACGTGATGAGGTGGATGTGGCCTGTGTGGGCAGCGGCTCCTGGGGAGCAGGCTGAACAAGGTGGGGCCGCGGTCCTGTGTCCCGTCCACAGGCCAGGTCGGGGGGTGTCTAGGTGGGGGTTGGGTTGTGTGTCCCACCCACAGGCTGGGGTTGGGCAGCCCCATCATACCGCAGCCTGAATGCCAGGACCAAATTCTTTCGGGAGAAACGAATGCCGTCCACACTGGCGAGAACAGTCTAGGGAGAGCCCGGGAGCCGTGGTGCTGGGATACGCGGGGTCCCGTGATTGGGACATCTCGTGGACAAGGCCGCACCCCATGTCTCCGAGTGTGCTGGTGGTTTCCTGGTGGCTGGCGGGTTCCATGCACACACGCACACACACGCACGCACACACACACGCACGCACGCACGCGCACGCACACGCACGCACGCACGCACGCACACACACGCACGCACGCACACACACACACACGCACGCACGCACACACACACGCACGCACGCATGCAGTGCCCATGGCCTCATCTGCAGAGGACAGTCCTGGACGCACCGAGGTAGCCAAAACCGCACGGGCGGTGCGGGGAGGTCTTAGACCCGGAGGCGGTGATGCTCTCTCCTGCCAGGGGCCAGCTCTGTCCCAGCCCCGCGTCCTGCTGCTCTGAGTAGCGCGGCTGGGCCTGGCAGCCTCTCCAGGAGGTGACCCCCTGCTTGGGGGAGGGGCTGGAGCGCTCCGAAACTCACTGTCAGGGTGAGAGGCTCTGGCCTCTCCCTGGAAGCGACACTGTTTCCTGGGACTCAGGTGACAGAGATGCCGTTTGACAAGAGATGGGGCCCTGTCATCGTCCCTTTGTGCCTGGAGGGGCCACCCCTGCGGGCGGGGAGCAGTGGACCGGGATGCATGTCCCCCGGGACTCCCGGGGAGGGCAGCGCTGGCTTCCTTCTGGACGGGCTGCTGATCAGCAGAAATAACACGCTAACGGCCTGTTTATTTGATACCCCTTACCGAACAGGTATTAAGTTAAATGCCGGGCCACTGGAGTACTAACGGGGAGACAACACAAGGTGAAAGTAGGTAGCCCTCGATTCGGCACACGGGGGACACTCAAGCGAGTCAAGTCAACGATTTCTGCTCTGTCTTTGTTGCGTTTTGGGGACACATTCGCTGACTCCTTCCGCTGGGCGGGTCCTTGGCTGTGTTCCTGATCTGCCACATGTGCGAACGTGCAGAGTTTGGCGCCTGGGCACTGGGGCATTTCCTCTGATTTGGCAACAATCTGAGCTGGTGTTACAGGTGGGGAGGACGGCGAGGTAGGCGGCCAGCCGGGGGGCACACCCTTTTCACGCCGAGCTGTGGTTCGAATGGAGTCCTCTGGCTTCTGAGGTCTGGGCCACCCCACACGGCCCCTCCTCTGGGCATCACGTGCCCGAGTCCAGACCACGGCCATGCCAGCTTATGTGGTTTATATTGGGACACATGTGCACAATGATGGACACCCCGCGATCATCTGACGGTTACATGCACGGGAAGCACATGCGTGCTAATAACTATAAATAAGACGGAACTTGGCGGCTGGGCATGACTCCTCTTTTAGGAAAGGCCTTCCTGCTAAGTTAACCTCAGAATGAGACCAGGGAAAGCTTGAGAGTTTCTGGAGTAGAAGCAAAACCAAGAAACCTCCCAAACACACAACCCCCGAGAGTCGGTTCCGCCGGCCAATAGTCAGCAAAAGGCACCCCAGAACTCGGGCAGCTCTTGGGCTCATGCGGAAGCACCAGCAAAGGGCCGGGACCCTCAGCTCGACAGGATTGAAAAGAAGGCTGAGAATTTGTGTGGGAGCGTTAAACAGAGTCGGAGGAACGTCAGGCATGGAGAACGTCGGCCTTACGCCCTGTCCTGGGAGGAGGGAGGTCCTCTCCGTGGGCCAGGGCGGACACTTGGCACTTTCCGATTTTCATTTTTTCCAGCTCGTCGATTTTTCCCTCCTAAGACCAGGGTGATGACTGATGATGTAGGTCATGGATTTGGGGCAAGGCCGTCCCTGTGGCTATATATAGCATCTTCCAGGCCATAAATGGGAGGGAGGGCTGGGCATTTGGAGGGAGAAATAGCTCTGCCTTCTTCAGCCAGAGCCGCATTGTGGGTGAGACAAGGTGCTCTCCTCTTGGTCTTTTTCTTCTCTCTCTGGGTAAGTTTCTTTTCTCCTTTCCTTTTCTGATTTGGGGCTTTGCAAGAAGGACTAATGACGTGTGCCGAGGCTGGGGCCGTCCGATTTCCTCGGTGGACCTATTTCGGGGGAAGCTGGTGTGAGCCGGTGCGTCCCCCGAAACACAGAAGGCAGCAAACGACTCGGCCTGAGTCTGTTTCTTGGACTGGATTTCAGGACTTGCTTTGTTTCCCATGGTCATGACCTCCACTGCCATCACGTGCGGTCACCCCAGAGCCCCGGCCCATCAGCCCCAAGTCTGTGGTGGCTCCCGGGGGGCCCCGAGCCCATTCACCGAGGTCTGCGCTTTCCGGAGAGTCTGAGCCAGGAAGGCGCCCGTGGGGACAGTGCAGGTGTGAAAAGGTGTGAAATAGAACTGGCCATTTTCTGAAGAGAAGAGGGGTCGTTAGGTCATTTGCACTCCCTGGACACGGGTATCTGGGGGACACACGTAGCTGGGCGACCAGGCTGCTCCCTGGCTCTATAGGCTTTCAGCTTGGAGCGACAGCTTCTCACGGCTGTCTTCTCGTCTGGGCTCTCCGAGAAGCTGTAATCCTGCAGAGTCGCTCGGCTCGGTGCCCCCGCTGGCGCCTGGCGCCTTTCCCCGGGGCCTTGGAGCTGTGCCTGCGGGAGGGCGGTGGGGCAGGGGCCGGGAGGCAGCCAGGCTCAGGCCAGCGGGGTCGCTCCCCTGGGAGGGCAGCTTGCTTCCCAGGCGCGAGTGACACAGGCATCAAAGAGTGAGGGGGGCAAAGATCACTAAGTGGATTTTTAAATAAACCAGGTCCGGCTTCCGCTCGCAGCGAGTGCACGGGGAGCCAGCGTTGACGGAGGGACGCCGGTCCCTTACCAAAACGAGAGAATCTGGGGGAAAACCCTAACTGGTGGTGATGGAAGCTGTGTGGGTTGCTGGAGGGTTCTCCCGTCCAGGAAGCCACAGATGATCTTGTCGCTCAATTGAGTCTGATCCTGCTGGAGCGTCAGGACAGAAGGACTCAGGGTCCTTGGGGGCCGGAGAACTCTGTGTCTGCAGGGACAGCCTCCGCCGCTCCTGCCGTGGCCCTGAAAGCTTGTTCAGAGAAACGCTGCAGAAGTCCAGCTGCCGGGAATCAGGTGTCACAGCTTGTTGGACTCCTCGTGGAGGACGACGTTTAGAGGGATTTTGTGCTCGGTGGTCGTTTCTTTTGGTGCCAAGCAGTTTGGGAAAAGCTTCGGGGAAGGAGACCCTGGTGCAGACGAGCTTGGGTGGAGCCCGTCTGTGGTTCTGAGGGTTCAGTTCCTCGAGGGCCTGGGCCCATCGTGTGCGCCCTCCTCTCCTTTCTCTTCCTCTCGAGAAGCCTTCATTTGGTGTGTTCACTGACTGCGACTTTTTAGGTGTCCTTTATGAGGTGGCGGTCACACATGGTCGCTGAAATGTTTCTGTGAATTAAAACCCTTGCTGGCGTGAAAGATGGGTTCGAGGGACCCGGCGTTAGGTGCAAGCAGGTGCCGGACGCACGGCCCCCTGTACCGGAGGGTGGGCTCGCGTTTCCCGTTGGTGTCGTCATTCTGAGATGTGTGCGAAGCCTTCCGTGAGCCGGTGGGCTGGGTGCAGAGTCAGGAGGGTGAGGCGGGACCCTGGCCCTGGTTCCCACGGGCCGGAGACCTGGGCGGATGGTTTCCACCCCCCAGAGCTCCGTTTCCCCCCGCGAAGGCCAGCATGCCGGCAGGGCAGGGTGAGCTCACACACGTCGAGCTGTGGAGCGTCCTCTGGTTTCAGAGGAATGCTTGTGCCCCAGGCTGTCACTGCCCAGCATCTGCTGAGTCCGCAGGGAGCCGGTTTCCAAGAGAGCTCCTCGCTCCTGGCCCGGGGAGCTCAGGGACAACGGGGGAGGCTCTGAGACCCGAGGCTTCCCGAGCGGCCTGGACGTGGGCCGGCTGCATGGCGGGCCTGCTGCTCTGTCCGGCTTGCCCATGGCAGGGGGGAAGCCAGCCCCGGCAGGGGTGGGGGCTGGCGATGACACATTGGGCCAGGAGTCCCCTGTGTAGAAGACGTGAGCTTGCGGCCGTCCGCGGAGGAGGGGCTCTGAGACGGTCCCGTCCTTGACAGGCAGTGCTCCGTGACTCAGGCCCGGGTGCCCCCCGGCAGGTGCTCTGCGTGTCCGTGGGGTGGGAGACGGGTAGGAAGGAGGATAATCCCATTGGCAGAGTCCCCGAAAGCTCCCGATGGTGACGGCCCTCAGCTTCATGAGGTGGGAATAAATGCAGGGACACGTTCTGTGACTGCCGTGGCCCTCACTGCCTTGGGTGGTGGCGGGGGAGCTGCAGCAGGTGAACTGGCGGAGCGAGGGGGGCAGGAGCCCCGTGCCCCGGGCGCTGGCTGTTACCAGGTGCTCGCTCCTCACGCGGGTGGTGCTGAGGCCCCGAAGGCCCGCAGGCGCGTCAGCCATGGGCCAGGCCAGCGGTCTAGCGAGGGCCGGTCGGCCGGGGCGTCGGCCGGGCGCCTCGGGATGGTTAAAGGGGTCCCTGGGCTGTGAGGACGGCTGGCCTCTCACACTCCGAACAGAAGCACAGGCCCCTTGAGTGTGCCCAGTCCTCTTTCAGGGCGCTATCTCCCCCACTTTAAACCGGTCAAGGTAGCGCATCCCCTCTTCTCACCCGGGCCATCTGTGGACTCTTCCCTTGGCCAGAAATGGGAACAGGTCTGAAGTTAAGTCAGTAAATGCAAGTGGATGTTGAGGCGGGACACGACCAGGCCACCCCGAGCGCCTGCAGGGGATTGCTTGGCGAGTTGATTTTTAGGAGGGAAAATTGATATTAGTGTGGCAAAGTATGAAAGGCCCAGAAACAGAGGTCTGATGGCTTCTGGGTGGGTCAGCCCTTTCTACATGTTTTTAGGGAAATCCTTTCTCCTCTCTGGGGTCCTGTCCCCGCCCCAAGTATAACAGGCTTGGATAATCCCTCAGGATCTTTCCAAGTTCTGTGATCCCGTGCTTCGAGGAAATCACAGTCTGCAGGAAAGGGGCCACCAGGAGTCTGCTGGGAGGCTGTGCTGTGTTTGCTTGGCTCTCTCACGGACGCTGCAAGGGTTCTGAGCGGGGCGTGGGGTGCAGGGAGCAGGCTCAGGCTGTCTCACCTCAGGGTGGCCCCCGCCCCATGTCCCCTCTGGTCTGCGTCCCTGTTGTCGCTGGCGCTGGGCCATGGGGCCTTAGAGTCTCTTCTTTAAATTGGGGCAGATTATTCTAATTTAAACACCAAGGACAAAAGTGGAGCTCATATTTGGAATTCCTTCAGTCCATTCTTTCGAGAGTTGGTGATCACCAAGAATTAGGAATGCCGTCCATGCTGCATTTTAGAGAGACTTGAGTAAGCCAGGGAGCTGGCACCCGGCGTATTTGGGGTGCGCACGGGTGGCAAGCAGCCGGGTGTCCAGTGCCTGTGCTTTCCCACTCACAGACCCCACGCCGCCCTGTGGATCTCAGTCATTCCTCGTTTTCCAAGAATTTAACCAAAATGTGCTGGCTTGCCCACTTCCCCCCAGCTTTCTTGCTGGCCCCCACCCTGCTCCCTGCCCACCCCTGCCACCCACGTCTACACGTAACCAGTGAGCTGCAATTTTTCTGCACAGTGTCCTGGAGATGAATTCCCTTTCCAGGCCCCCTTTCGAGCAGTGAAGGCCCCCGGCTCGCAGGGCAGACACAGAATGCCCCCAGGTGTGGCTGCGGCCCTTCCGGATGGATCTCTTCTGGCGTCTCAGCATCCAGAGATCCCGTGTTTTCTGGCCTCCTCCCTTTGCTTGTGGGGACGCCCTGCCCCTGCCCCGTCTCCACCAGTCAGCCTGCCCATGGTCAAGCTTCTTCTTGAGGGTCACCTCCTCGGAGGCCTCGCCTGGCGGCCCCCTGTCCTGCCAGCTGTGCTCCCTCTTCACTCCCCGGAGCAGCTCGGGTCTCCCTCCGCTCTTATCTTGTATTCTAAGTATCTGTTTATGTCTCTAGTCCACGTTTTATTTTTGTCCTTATCACTCACGTGATTTTTCACACTGCCTTGACCCAGCGGGTTTTCCAAACGTATTTGTTGAGTTCACACTGCAAAGAAACATAGTCCAGGTTTTGGATTTTCACAGACACAAACTAATCATGATATCTGGTCCCAGGGAACTTCCTAGGAATCCAGACTCGAAGCCCAAGATTATGTTCACTTGGACAGTGTTTCTCCCATCCCCTGTCCCCTGAATGAGTGTCGTTAGTGGAAGGTGACTGTCCCCCTTGGAACAGCTGGGGATGCCGGTGCAGAAAGTCCGGCAGCAGGACCGCACGTGCGAGGGAGCTCGGCACTGTCTGACTCGCGCTTTGCTCACAGGTGCACACCAAGATGTCGCTGGTCACCGTGCCCTTCTACCAAAAGCGACACAAGCACTTTGACCAGTCATACCGCAATGTTCAGACAAGGTACCTTCTGGATGAATATGCTGCGAAAAAGTAAGTTGAAATCCAGCGTTTGGACTGGTAGATCTTTGTTCGTGGGGTCTGGCATTAAAGGGGCTTTATCTAGTCCCCTGCACCTGGCCATGAACTGGTTTGGGGAGGGTCAGGGATGGCACATTCCTAGCACCGTCAGGGAAATTCGGCTCTCCTGGTTGCCCAGCAAACTCTGTGTGGAGAGCTGCTGGGACTCCGGTGGATCCCAGTGGATCACGATAGATCCTGGTGGATCCTGGTGGATCCCGGGATCCAGGTAGACTGGCTCTGAGCCCCTCGTTTAGGTTATGAAGGCGGAGAGTTTTGAGTAAGTGCTCCTTGCCAGCTCTTCACGCAGCTCGCAGAAGTAGGATCTGAAAAGTCACCAGCGTAAAGGGCAGCGAGGAGGGGCACTGGGAAGACCAGGGAGAGAGGGGGGCAAAGGGAAGATTGCAGGGAGGCTGATGTCAGTAGTTTTGCTCCAATAATAGTAAGTGTAGCAGAAAGGTGAATGTATCCCCTGCCTCAGGGGCTGGTGAGAAGCCGCAGGTCTTGTGCGGGCGTCTGAAGCCCGGGGTCCTCGGGGACATGCCACACCTGCCTTGGGCCGCAGATGCCTGCGGTCTCAGGAGCCCATGAGCCGGCGGTGCTGCCCAATGGAAGGCAGTGCCGGGCGTGCCGGGCCGCGGTCTCTGGAGCTTGGGCGTGTCACCAGGAGCCTATATTTAGACCTGCCCGTGGCCCTCGTGTCAGTTGCCATCCCTGTAACAAAGAGCCAAACACCCGAAGCCTCCCAGCGGCCTCTGGGAGCTTCAGATCCCCGGACATGTGTATGATCACCGCGTTAGGCCACAGTGCAGGGGGAGGCACTCGCGGGCCTGGGTGGAAAATGGCGAGGGAGAGGAGTGTGTGTGTGAGGGTGCCCCACTGAGGACGCATGTGTGCGGACGTGCCAGCGCAGGGACGTAGCTTTCTGTGCGTGTGTGCATGTGTGTGACTGTGCACGTGTGTGTGAGTGTCTATGTGTGCATAAGTGTGCAGATGGGGCAGTGCCTGCGCAGGGACGTATGTTTCTGTGTGTGTGTGTGCGTGTGTGAGTGTGCACATGTGTGTGCACATGTGCTGGTGTGCTCAGGGAGGCACACACACGTGTGCACGTGCTCACTCATGTTCCTGTGCCGGCATGGTTTGAGGCTGACTTGCGTGCAGGAGAGAGGGGTGCGGTTTTTCGGATGAATTTGCACACTCCTCCAACACGCCTGATTGTTGGTTCCGTGTCCCTCCAGGCGCACATCCACCCAGTCGTCCTCCCAGAGGTCTTTCTCTCAGAGGTCGTCCTCCCAGAGAGCGGCCGGCCAGACAGCGTCTGGAGGGACGACCTGCAGCATCTGCGCCAAGAGACTGAGCAGGGACGCGCTGGAAGAGGAGGAGCATGAGAAGAAACGCAGGTAATGCCCTGTCTTCTGCTCCCGCGTTGGCCAGCACGGTGGCCTCGCGTGTCTGTGGGCGGGGGCTCCGCGAGGGTGTGCGGCCACCGCGGGAACAGTGACAGGCCGTTAGCCGAGAGCCTGGAGGGTCACCCTTGCTTCTCGCGAAGGCGGTTGCCACTGTCGCGTGCCCGCTTTCTTCTCCCCTGTCTGTCTCAGTGAGTCCTACGGGATAACCGTGTGGGGCACTTTCCGGAGCGTTCTGCACAGCGGAACCTGCCCACGGGGCCACGGCATGGGGCCATGCCGTGTCCGTGCTCTGCCCTGCTCTGCGCCTGCCAGCTTTGCGCAAGGAGCAGGCTTCTCCTGTGAAAGCGCCGAGACCTGACAGGTTGAAGTTCATGTCGAGTTTCCACTGACGAGTCTTTGGCCGTGAACGCGGCCAGATTATTTCCAGATCACAGAGAAAGAGGCGGAGATCTTACAAGAACCAAACAGTGAAGCAGCCCATGATGGTTTGTGTTAGACCTACTCTGGTTTTCCCCTTGCCTCCCCGGACTTTTCTAGAACATTTTCTCTATATTCGAACACACTTAAAACCTGAAGGGAAAAATGAGAACTTGGCAGACACGTCCTATTTTGAACCCTGCACTACGAAGAAGGGATCCGTGTAACAGAAACGGGGCACTGAAGAGATCAGGTTCTATTGTGCAAACTTCGAATGATCCTTTAGATGCCTTGTGGGAATGTTGCCGTATAAATTTTATGGTAAAACGATGATTTCTTTTGTGAGAGAATCACTTCAACATGTACACGTGACCAAAATCTGGATTTTCCGTTACTGGACTATTTAAAAAATGGTTCTATCTTCATTTAGGGTGTGGTTGTGGGGAGTGAGAAGACCAGACCCTTATAATCTTATTAATTATTCCTCGTGGTGACCTTGAACACGTCACAGAAACTTTCTGTTCCCTGATTTCCATAGGAGTGAATGGGGGGACGTCAACTTGTATTGATTGGAGGGGCTGGGATACTATGATTTACGTGGTTGTGGCAATAATGGGTCTGGGGACCATCCCCGCGGTGGGAGGTCCCTCTGAGACAGGCGGGGCTCCTCTCCCGGAGCTGCCTGGGTCTCTCCGGCTCCTTGACCCCAAGCCCCGTGGGGCAGATGCTAGTTTAAGGTGTGAGACAGACCCATCCTTGAGAGATGGACCTGTGGGTCCATCGGTTTGAAACACGGTCGCGTCTTTGTGTGAAGGAAAAGCCGAGGCGTCCTGGGCGTGCTCTGAGCTCGTGGCATGGCCCTCCGGAGGGCACAGCGGGTTAGAAATACCCCTTTGGTGCCTTTCATCTGTCCTAGTGGAAGACGGGCCCCGAGGCATGAACAAGTCGGTTTTAGGGGCTTCAGACTCCCTCTGTGTTGCTGCGTCCCGGCGCGTCTGCTCACAGCGACCCTTCCGAGCGAGCGCCGGCCTCGGGACGGTGCCGACTGCACTCCCCCTGGTGAAGGAGGGCTGGCCCGTCTTCCCCATAACTGTTTCATTGATGAGCCGTACACCTGCCCTTCTTACAACTGCTTCAGGGGTGGCATTCGCTCACTAGCTGGGCAGTAGTCTTGAAAGAAAGACAAAACGAAGCAGAAATAGCATCTCTCCCTTCCTCTCCGTGTGCCCCACTTGAGGAAAGGTTGGTGGTGAGCGTTTGTGGTCTCCAGACCTTTGAAGAGCACTCACCCTCTCTGCATGTCGTGACACGACTGTCCCCTCTTCGCCCGGCAGGTACCAGTCTCTGGTGGCTGCTTATGGGGAGGCCAAGCGGGAGCGATTCCTCCGGGAGCTGGCTGAGATGGAGGGGAACGTGCACCTGGCCCGCGCCCAGGCCCAGGACAAGCTAGACAGATACGCCATCCAGGAGATGGTAGGGGGACCCCCGGGGCTCCGTCAGAGGCGCGGGTCTGGGCGCGGGCTGGCCGCGAGCCGTGCGGATGGCCCGTGGGCAGGCAGCCTTGCTTGCGCGGGCCGCACCCCCTTCCCGCAGCGCACTAACCTGTCCTTGCTTCCCGGGGCAGGTGGAGGACAAGCTGGAGGGCCACAGTCACTCGTACTTGGAGCGGATGCGCCGGGCCCCCGAGATCCTGGTGCGCCTGAGGTCCCACACGGTCTGGGAGAGGATGTCTGTGAAGCTCTGCTTCACTGTACAAGGGTTCCCCACGCCCGTGGTGCAGTGGTGAGTGCGGTATTCCTGCCCCGGGGCCCAGGGGGGCCGTCCCGCACTTCCTCTTAAGGGGCCGGGAACGGTGGGGGCCAGTGTGCGGAAGGAGACCCCTGGGGGCAGCGCGTGGCACACACCCCATCCCACTGCCTACCGCGTGCGAAGCTCCACGGGACGTACATTTATAAACACTCCGCGAACGTCCACGGTCAGCACCGCACCAGCCCTGTTATCTCGACTCAGCTGAGTTTTCAGAGGATTGTTGTTTAAGAGTAAGTCCCTTCAGATGACCTGAATGCGGCGGGGCGGCCCGTGGGGCTGCGGCCGAGGGCCTCCGGTGACGTGAGGGGTCGCATCTCCAGGCCCCACGGACCCTGTTTTCTCCAACTGTTGCGTCCGTGTGTTTGTTCCCCACTTGCTGGAAGTGATCATGATCTTCCTGGAGTTCGTAGCCTGCTGCAAAGGCCACACACATTTCCTCGTAACCTAACGGGGTGCTCGGCACACTCGGAGAATTAGCGCCGGGTCCCGTGGCTGTTTGCCAGGCAGGCTGGGGAGGCAGAGACCCACCGACTCTCGGGCTCAGGGAGACGAGGTCCTGCTGTCCTGGGTGGGGCACGGAGGCCAGCTTTGTGCCATCGGGATCCTGTGCGACTCTGCAGAGAGGCTGGTTTGGGACCCAGCTAACGCGGGTAACATTCTTTTCTCGGGGAGGGATTTTTCCTGCGTTCTTCACGCAGTCCGAGGACGCCTGCGGTGCTCTCTGTCACAGGCTGAGGGTGGCCCCGACAGGCTGGGTTCTGCAGTAGCGGCTCTCTCCTGGGCGGACGGACAGACATGGGCCCTGGGCTGGTCCCCTCGTTGTGCTGCGGTGCACCGGCGCGAGGTCCTGGGAGGTGGGGCTCCCAGGGCAGGGCGATAACTTCCCCAGGGGCCCTAAGGAAGGCTGGGACAAAAGGCAAATGCCAGTCTGTCTTTGCAGTAACAGGTGTGTTTCCCTCGTGCAGGTACAAAAACGGTAGTTTGATCTGCCAAGCGGGAGAGCCGGGCAAGTACAGAATCGAGAGCAAGTACGGCGTGCACACACTGGAGATCAACAGGTAAGGCGTCGGGGGCACGGCGGGTCCCCCGGGACACCTGCCTCACACAGCCCGCCACCTAGACCCAGGGCACCCGTCATAGTTAGAAACAGCCGCTCAGGGCGCACCGCTGTCCACTCTGCCGTGGGACTTTGGTGGTGTTCCTGTGTTAATCTGTGGGAGAAGCTTCCGGAAGCTGTCCTTGCCGTTGGGTCCCTGGGAGGCAAACCCGCAGCTCTGTCCAGGCTCCCGCTCTGGGAGCAAAGAGAATACACAGGTGGTTTAAGGACAGATGTGGCCGTCAGGTGCACAGGTGACCGTGGACGCAGACGACTTCCCCACACCTGCCCCGCAGGGGCGCAGCGTGGGCCAGGCTGGGGCCAGTCCCTAACCACGCCCAGGCTCCTCAAAGGAATGTATGTTTTATAATCCTATGTACTTTGTACAGTATCTTGTCCCTAGGAGAGGCTTAATAAATAGACTTTGTAAGCTAAAAAAAAAAAAAAAAAGAGAAAAAGAAATATAACTTCTACTCTTTTCTCATAAATTGAAAAAAGTGTAGCGTACAGACGAGGAAAAGAGAATAAAAGTCTTTCCTGTTTCCCACAGCATCAGTATTTTCCTGTAAAGATAACATTTCATTTTCCTTACACAGCACTTGCACACATGCACGCACACCTAGTTTTTTTTTTAGAGATTTTATTTATTTATTTGACAGAGATTACAAGTAGGCAGAGAAGCGGACAGAGAGAGGAGGAAGCAGGCTCCCTGCTGAGCAGAGAGCCTGACACGGGGCTCGATCCCAGGACCCTGGGATCATGACCTGAGCTGAAGGCAGAGGCTTAACCCACTGAGCCACCCAGGCGCCCCTAGATTTTTTTTTAAAGTGAGATTCTGTGTCTCTTTTTCTGCTTCTGTGCACACACAGTTTGTATGTTATAAGATCCTAACATGGTGCAGTCCCCTTCTCTCCCAGTACATCGCAACATTTTCCCGTGCTCAGGTCCTCTCCCAGGTACGGGGGGCTCCTTCCTGCGCTATGATTAGGGACCACGGCCAGACACCTGGGTTTGGATCCCTGATCTACCGCGTACCTTGTGACTTTGGATGGGTCATGAACTCTTCCTGAATTGTGGTATTTTTATCTGAAATCATTATCAAGACACAGATGATAAACAATGGAACGATCACGAAAACCAGATAAGACCGTGTATGTTCTTGTATGTCATATAAACACATGGTGAGTGTGCGTGTGTGTGTGATAAGTTAAATCAAGTCCTTTCTAGGAAACGATGAGGGAGACTAATACAGGTACAAAAAGTCGATAAGACATCGGGGTATATAACTGCATTGATGTGATTATTACTAACTTGTAGAGCGACCACATCGTAATTAGGCTCGGTTTACTTAGAGGTAAGATAACCCACAATAAAAGAATTGTTAGAAAAATGGTCCCACTGAAACAGCCCCCCAGGTGACTCGGAGAAGTCACAAGTTAGCACAACAGAGCGTCTGTCACGGAAACTTCTCCCTGATGCGTTCTTACACCAAGGACAGTCTTTCTTTAAAAAAATTTTTTAGGGGCACCTGGGTGGCTCGGTAGGTTGGGCCTCTGCCTTTGGCTCGGGTCATGATCCCAGGGTCCTGGGATCGGGCCCTGCGTTGGGCTCTCTGCTCAGCGGGGAGCCTGCTTCCTCCTCTCTCTCTGCCTGCCTCTCTGCCTACTTGTGATCTGTCTGTCAAATAAATAAATAAAACCTTTAAAATTTTATTTCTATTTTATTTATTTATTTGACAGACAGAGATCACAGGTAGGCAGAGAGGCAGGCAAGGAGAGAGAGGGAGAAGCAGATTTCCCGCTGAGCAGAGAGCCGGATGTGGGGCTCGATCTCAGGACCCTGAGACCATGACCTGAACCGAAGGCAGAGGCTTTAACCCACTGAGCCACCCAGGCACCCCCATTCTTTCTTTTTTAATTAAGAGTTTTTAGACACTGGTTCTGTTGACCCATTTTATACATTGCTTACTCCGATGTGCTCCTTCTGTGTGACCACCGCGTGGGGCCCAGGCGTGCACGCCAGAGGGGAGTCAGGTGTGCACCCCCAACTCAGGGAAGTCATGGAGGGGAGGCCTCAGAGGTTGGGGTCCTGCCGGACCCACCTCACAGGCTTCTTGCTGAAGGTGGGTGGGGCGGTGGGATTCATCTAGGGGGGTGGGGAGGCGCCTGCCCAGACACGGGGCGGGGTGGGGGGGACCCTGAGCTGACTCCGCAGGCTTCCTGTGCGTGAGGACACGCCCAGGGCTGAGGATCAGTGGGGTCTGACCCATGTTGGTCCAGGACGGAGTCCGCCATCTCCCCCTTTCCATCCCACGGGAAGTCCGTTTCACCTCCTTCCTTTGCTTTTCTGCCTTGTGCTCACTGGGTCCTCCTCGGTCTCCTACCTGTGTTCTCCCTCCTTGTTTCCCAACTTCTGACGGGGGTCCCCCTCCAGGCGCTGCCTGCCTGGCGCTCCCAGGACCACACCTGCCGCCGCACTGCACGTGGGCTGGGCTTTCTCACCGGTCAGATGCGGCCTTGGATAAGCCTCTGGAGGAGACCTGGCGGGTTCCCCATCACCAGAACCAGCTCTCCACCTGTGGATTACTCAGAACTAGTGTTAGAAAGTTGTGATTAAGATGAAAATTTGTGACAAGTCATTATCCTGGTTTTCCAGGTAAATCTGAGGCTGTTTCAAAAAGCTGGGGGGGCTGGGCCTTCTGGTGCCATTTATTGAGACCCTACTGGGTGCCAGGCATTGGTCTAGATGCTTGGGATACAGCACTAAAACCAAGGTCCTCTTCTTTGAGGTCTTACAATCTGGTAAAAGGAGGTGAACTTTAAGAAAAATGAAAAAGTGAATTATATAGTAAATCAGGAGGCCTCGGTGCTGGGCGTGGGGAGGGGGCCCTGTTGGTGTGGGGGTGGGCTGGCAAGTGGGGTGAAGCAGGGTGGCAGTCAGGCCAGCCCTCGCCGAGAAGATGTCTTCAGAGCAAGGCTGTAGGAGATGCAGAATGGGACAAAACAGGGCATGGAGCCGGGAGGTCTCCAGCCCAAGGGGGCAGCTCTGGCAGAGGCTCGGAAACCGTGGGTCCCAGCTCCTGGGGCTGGAGCGGTGGGTGGCCATCATGGGCCAGGAGGTCAGAGGTGTAGCTGGGGCTGGGCGGGTCAGACGGACACTGTCGGGCTGCGGCAAGGACGCTGACTTTCCTTCGGGGCTGGGGGGCTGTGGAGGGTCCGAGCTCCGGCTCTGAGCACAGGGCTGGGCTGTTGGTGGTGGGCTGGGCTGGCTAGGATGACACAGTTCTATGCAGGTGCTGAAGGGAGACCAGCGGGAGGTGGATGGTCAGACGTGGGGTGTTGCTGAGAAGGGGCGGCACTGGGATGAGGCAGGCTGGGGGTGTGCACACACGCTTGTGCAGAGGGTCGGGGGGCCTCTGCGCCCTGGGTGGGAACATCCGGCCCCATCTGCATTTCCCAGAGAATAACTTTCTCTCCTTTGATTTCTAAAATGTGTGGCTATTTAGTAGCCAGAAAGCCACGCTGTGTGGAAGGAGAAATCGCCTTCATTGTGGAATGAGCTTGTGTCCAGATTCGTCTCTTCTCTAACCGGGGTGCCCTGTGGCCGGTTGGGGGTCCCTGGTCAGCCCGAGATTTCACCCAGCTTGCTTCTGAGTTACTAACTGCATTTACAAGGGAAAGCCATTTCCTGTTCTCCAGAATGAGACTTTGACTCTTATCCTGGGGATGTTAGCAGCTTTGAACCTGGCGCATGGACAGACCCGTGAGTCTGTCAGCTGGAAGTTTGTAAACTGAGGCCCGGGACGCCGTGGCCCGTGGCTCAGCAGCCAGGACCCCCGCAGACGCACTCGGAGTTTGCAGAGACGGACGTGTGCAGCACCGGTCTGCCTGGGGACCCCGTCGGCAGCTGCCGGGCCGAGGGGAGCCTGTCTCCTGCCGTCTCCATGGGACTCAGCTGTTCATGCCGAAGTGCTGAGTCGCCATCATTTGATCCGTGGCCGTTCCGAGTGCGGCGGAATGTGCCGCTGGCCCAAGAGGGCAGCCTGGGTGACGTTTGCTCCTATGAATACCCTCTGGCCGCTGAATTCTCCAAGTTCTTCCCACCCTCCTGTGCTGGTCGAATTTAGACTGTAACCGACACGGATTTATGTGCTCATAAAACTCCCCCGAGGACTCATAATGTGAGTTCTGTTTCTTCGCAGAATTTTAATGTCGCGCTCGTGTTTTATGAAAGCGCGTGGAACGACCTCGTGCGGGTTTTGTTTCCAGCAGCCCTGCCTCCTCCCCGTGGCTTGCTGCACGGTTTCCAGGCCGACCTCCCGGCACTTGGGTGTAGATGTCCATCTTCAAACTCTCATTTGAGTTAGATTGTGAATCCAGGGTGGACGTGGCTCCCAGGGAAGGATGCTGGGCCCGCGTCCCCAGCACAGGTCAGGGGTGACGTGGGCACTTGTCCGCGTACCCTCCTGGAGGGAGATCAGCGGGCATGACGCTGTTCTGTGAAGCTGGTCTGGGGACACCTCGAGACTCGGAGATGGACAAGGGCCCCGTGGACCTTTGTGAAGATCGGGACCTCTGTTCTGGGAAGCCGTCCAAGCAGAACATGAAACCCTCTGCCTCTTAACCACGTGCTTGCAATTTCTCCCAGCCGGAGGGACGGGCCGGCAGCAGGCTCCGGGGGCTGGCTGCGTGCGGCCTCGGGGAGGAGAGAGAGAACGCAGTCCTGCTGGGGTGTGGGAAGACATGTGGGTCCCGGATTATCTGTGGACAAAATTCTGAGAAGGGCCCAGGCTGCTCACAGTCTGGGTGCCCGGCCTGTCCGCCCCTGGGCGTGTACTCGCGCCGGCACCCCGGGTCCCGTCCTTCCTGCAGCCGCACACGGGGAGGCAAGGGCGAGCCCAGCCCCCGCTCCAGGCAGGTGTGCTTGCTGACTTGTCTGTGTCCCGGCGTGTTTCATGTCATATAAAACACGCACAACGGAGCGATGTGGAAACAGTGTTGTAAGAGTGACACACAAGGACGGACCCACACCTCCTCGCCCCCCCGGGGCTGTCCGGACGCCCTCCCCGGGACGCTCGCAGGGAAGCAGTGGGTCAGAGTGTCTGGGGGAGTGTCTGCCCTGCCTTACACCCCAGAGCACGCCGTGAGTCTTCTCTGGGAGGCAGGCGCACCGGTGGACACCCCAGCTGCAAAGCGCGGCCCGATCCCGCCCCCCCCCTCCCCCCCCCCCGCTGAGTGCTACGGTCCCTTGAGAACCTGGTCCGCCCTAATGCGTTAGGTGGTGCTCCTCAGTATCCGATTCTCAGCTGGAAAACCGGCTCAGGGTCTTGTGGGACAGGCCGCTGTGTGGGTGGGCCGCTTGCCCTCCCCGTGGGAAGTTCGGTTTGAAAACTCTGGGGCAGAGTCTGAGACCACTGGTGTTCAGTCCTCCCCAGAAGGGTTTGTGGCTGAGGGACCAAGAACACGGTGCTGAGATTAATGGTGGCCGACTGGACGGTGCTGGGAGCCCTCGGTTCACTCTGTCCGAGGATGCACGGAGCGTGTAGCAGTAGGAGCTTCCCCCCTTGGGAACTGGAGTGACATTGGCCGAGGGACCATGTCCCGGCTCAGCGGGGTCGCCCCCTGGCCGGACCAGCCCGCTGGCCGTGCTCCATGAAGTGACGGCTGTGCAGCTCCTCCTCCCTGAGACTTGGTCCCTGTGTGGTCACAGTCGGGCTTCGGGTCAGACTTCCGTCAGGTGGTTTTCACAGGGTGCTGGTGGCTGTGCATGTGGTTCGGGCCGCAGGACCCTCCGGCTGGGGCCGTGGGGTGCTGGCGCTCTCTCCTCTCGCCTGTCATCATGGAGCCCGTGCGGGTGTTGGTTGTGGGAAAAGTTGCGCAGCTAATCCCAGAAGAAGGATACCTTCCTGTTTGCAGAACGCATTCATGAAAATATAATGATTTCGTTGTTTAGCAGAACTCACACAAGCACTAATAATAATAATAATAATAATAATTATTATTATTCAAGCAGGGCCTGAGGGCCAGGAAGAGAAGTCATGGTTCCTTCCATGTAGAGCCCCGCCCTGCCGCCCCCTACGGCCTGTGCGCCCCAGGGAGTGTGTGTGCGGGAGTGGAAGGTGATGCTCAAGGGGGAGAAAGCCCCCGGGTCATGGGAGTTTTGTGTGTTTTCTCCAGGGAACAGGCTGCACCTGCCGTGAGTCTGGACAGTGTGTGGCCAAGCAGCCCCTGGGAGGTCAGCCTAGGTCTGCAGCGTCACCGATAAGCTCACATGGCCACAAAGTGAGCCTTGGGCCAGTGTGCCATGTGCCCAGCCACACGGACGGAGCTCTGTCCGTGCGGCTCCCAGGAGCGCGGCACTGAGAGCTGGCGGGAGGAACCGAAGGGAGATCCTTGGAAGAAGAGACCAGGTTCTCAGCAGAGAGCACGGCGCTCTGAAGCCTCCCCTCCCCGTTATCGGAGACACTGTGTGCTTTTTTTTTTTTTTTTAATTTCTTTTCATCATTCAGTATTCATTGTTTTTGGACCACACCCAGTGCTCCATGCAATGTGTGCCCTCCTTAATACCCACCACCAGGCTCCCCCGACCTCCCACCCCCCGCCCCTTCAAAACCCTCAGGTTGTTTTTCAGAGTCCATAGTCTTTCATGCTTCATCTCCCCCCCAATTTCCCTCACCACCCTTCTCCTCTCCATCTCCCCATGTCCTCCATGTTATTTGTTATGCTCCCTATGACCCTGCAATTGCACTACTGGGTATTTACCCCAAAGATACAGATGTGGT
>PISX010001632.1:137321-188260 GCA_004024625.1 Mellivora capensis | reverse complement strand
CATCCAGGCGCCCCCTAATTTTTAACTCTTTGAGGAACCCCATAGTATTTTCCATAGTAGCTGCTCCTCTTTACGTTTCTACCAACAGTGCACAAGGATTCTTAATGTCTCTACACCTTCACTGACACTTGTTACTTTCAGCTTTTTTGATAATAGCCTCCATAGTGGGTGTGAGATAGCTCTCTGTGGTTTTCATTCACGTTTCTCTCATGGTGGGTGATGTTGAATTTCTTTTTATATGCTTGTTGGCCATCTGGATGTCTTCTTTGGAGAGATGTCTGTTCATCGCTTGCCCAATTTTTTTTTTAAAGATTTTATTTATTTATTTGACAGACAGAGATTACAAGTAGGCAAGAGAGGCAGGCAGGGAGAGAGAGGAGGAAGCAGGCTCTCCACGGAGCAGAGAGCCCGATGCGGGGCTCGATCCCAGGACTCTGGAATCATGACCTGAGCCGAAAGCAGAGGCTTTAACCCACTGAGCCACCCAGGCGCCCCTCGCTTGCCCAGTTTTGGACCGTTTGTTTTTCTGTTACTGAGTTACAGGAGTCTTTTACGTATTCTGGATAGTAACTCCTTAGAGAGACATGACTTGTGTATATTTCTCTCCCATTCTGTCCAATGCCTATTTGTTCTGCCCACTGTTCCATGACGTATAGAAGTTTTTAATTTTGGTGTACTCTAACTTCCCTCCTTTAACTTTTGTTCCCTGTGCTTTTGATGTCATACCTGGAAATCACTGCCAAATCCACTTTGTGGAGCTTCTGAGAGTTTCATGCTTTTGGCTCTGACCCTGAGGTCTTTGATCCATTTTGAGTAATGTATGGATATGGTACAAGGTGAGGGTCCAACTCCATTCTTTCGTCTGTGGATATCCAGGTTTTCCCAACACCATTTGTTGAAATGACTTTCCTTTCCCTATGGGATGGTCTTGGCACCCTTGTCAAAAATTACTTGACTCTAAATGTGAGAGTTTATTTCTGGGTTCTCTGTTCCATTTTCTGTGTGTTTCTCTTTATGTTAGTATCACACTGTTTTGAATAATGTAACTTTGTAATAAGTTCTGAAATCAGGAAGCGTGAAACCTCCAACTTTGGTTTTTTTTTTAAGATTATTTTGGGGGCTTCTGGCTGCCTCAGTCGGTAGAGCACATGACTCTTGATCTCGGGGTTGTAAGTTCAAGCCCCATGTTGGGTATAGAGATTATTTTAAAACAAAATCTTTTAAAAAAAATTATTTTAGCTGTTTGGAATTCTTTGATTCTATCAGAATTTCAGGGTAAAATTTTCTATTTCTAGAAAAAAACACTTGGGATTTGGGTAGGGACTGTATTAAGTGCGTAGATCCACATTTAATGGCAGCATTGACATCTGAACAACATTAAGTCTTTGGTTGGATCTGTGCACATGGGATGCCATTCTATTTATCTGTGTCCTGTTTAATTTCTTTCATTAAATCCTTTGGCAGCTAAAGACACTGAAATCATTGCTATTTTAAAGCATTTAGAAGCAAAATTTAAACTTTTATACTTTATGGTTAGTTCTCCATTGAGATTCTCCATTGAGAACACGCTTGTAAAGGAACAGGAAAATGGCTGATTTAAGACTAGATAATGCAAAGTAGTATCTATATTTGACTTTTTTCAAGCATGCATTGTCTGAGGGTTGTTTTTTTTCCTTTGCGGTCCGCGGTGTATTCCTTTTGCCCTGGCCCTGGTTAGAGCTCATTGCATCTGGTAAAGGGGTTTTCAAGCCATGTTCCTAGGAGTCATCGGGGGTTTAAGGCGGTGACTTGAGGGGCTGAAGGAGCCACGTGGGCAGGTTCATCCCCTGCTTCAGCCAGAGCTCTTGTCTGCCAGTATCCTGTGTCCCCACCAGACTTCATGCGTTGGGGACGTGAGGCATTAGTTCTGCAGCTAAAACTACCTGTGGCTTATGTACTGCTTGGGTGGAGGTCGCATGGACACTTTGTGTGAGAAGAGGAAGTCAATTCAGAGTTAAGCAAAAGTTGTTCATGATTAGATCAAGGAGAAAAGGGAGGAAGAAAGGAAAATGTGGGGAGGTGGGGGATGAAGATGGTATACCTCTTTTAACCCTTTGGAGTGGCTTTAGTGTACAGAGCTACTGAGCACAGACCCAAAGCCTCTTTCTTTGCCCTTCCCCACATTTTCATTTTGAAATGTTTAAACCTACAGAAAGCTCACGAGTGGTATAAGGAAACCCCTTTATCTTTCACTGGATACAGCTACATGTTAGCATTTTGCTGTGCCCTTGCTGTGTCTTGCATGCATGCATGTGTGCGTACTTTTTTCGATCCATTTGAAAGTATATCAAACTCATCCTGTTAGTTTAGCCAGAAGCACTTCATTTATCTACCTAAAGACGAGCACATTTTTCTGAGTAAATGTACTCTCATTACACACTGAAAAAATTGAATATTGGTTTGTTTTCTGATTTTTTTTTTTTAAGTCATCTCTACACCCAGTGTAGGGCTCAAATTCATGGCCAAGAGATCAAGAATCGCACGCTCTACTGACTGGCCACCCTGGCACCCCCTGATAAAGTCTTTTGAAACATCCTTCATAGGGGCATCAGGTGGCACAGTCATTTGAGCATCTGACTCTTGGTTTTGGCTCCAGTTGTGATCCCAGGGTCATGAGATCGACTCCTGGGTCTGGCTCCATGCGCAGCGCAGAGTCTACTTGGGTTTCTCTGTCCCTGACCCTCTGCCCCTCCTGCTCGTGCTCTTTCTCTCTCTCTCTCTGAAATAAATGAATAAATTAAAAAAAAAAAAAGAAGAAAGAAAGAAATGTCCTTTATAATAAAGCAGCACCCCCTCCTCCTGATTGAGGATCTGGTCACGGATCATGCATTTTATTCGGCAGATAGAGCCATCCACTTTTTTTTTTTTTTAAGATTTTATTTATTTGTCAGAGAGAGTGAGCACAGGCAGAGTGGCAGGCAGAGGCAGAGGGAGAAGCAGCCTCCCTGCCAAGCAAGGAGCCCCACCCAGCAAGGAGCCCGATGTGGGACTCCATCCCACGACGCTGGAATCATGACCTGAGCCGAAGGCAGCCGCTTAACCAACTGAGCCACCCAGGTGTCCCGAGCCATCCACTTTAATCTGGAGTAGTTCTGCTTTTCCTTCTTTGTTTGTTTGTTTTCCTTCTTTGTCTTTTTTGACATTGAAATTTTTAGACTCCAAGCCAGTTTCTTTTTTTTTTAAATTTTTTTTTTATTAACACACAATGTATTATTTGCCCCAGGGGAACAGGTCTATGAATTGCCAGATTTACACATTTCACAGCACTCACCATAGCACATACCCTCCCCAATGTCCATAACTCAGCCACCCTCTCCCTCCCCCGGCCACCCTCAGTTTGTTTTGTGACATTAAGAGTCTTATGGTTTGTCTCCCTCCTCATCCCATATTGTTTCATTTATTCTTTTCCTACCCCCCAAGCACCCTACCTGTTGCATCTCAAATTCCTCATATCAGGGAGATTATATGATAATTGTCTTTCTCTGATTGACTTATTTCGCTCAGCATAATACCCTCTAGTTCCATGCATGTCGTTGCAAATGATAAGATTTCGTTTCTTTTGATGGCTGCATAGTATTCCATTGTATATATATACCACATCTTCTTTATCCATTCATCTGTTGATGGACATCTAGGCTCTTTCCATAGTTTGGCTATTGTGGACATTCCAAGCCACTTTCTTGTAGAATGTTCTATTTTCTTTTTTCTGAGAGTTTCCTATACATAGACTTAGGCCAGACATTTTTGGTAAGAGTACTACCTATGTGGCTCTGTGTGTTTCTCAGTGGGTCGCACAGGAAGCCCGTGACATCCATTGGTCCCATTATCGATGTTGCTAAATTCAGTCTTCACTTGATCAAGGTGGTGTCCACCAGGCCTCTCTGTGCAATTATCTTTAGTTCTTTGTAAACAGTAGCAGACCACCGGGAGGATAGTTTGAGACTGTGTGTATATTCTGCTCTGCAGGAACTTCTCACGCAGTGGTTTGATGGCTCTTGCTGAATCAATGATTACCTTGGTGGTTGCAAAGGTGATTTTTCTAATTCTTTCATTTCTTCTACATTTGTTAAGTGATATTCCTTTGTAAGGAAGAGCTCCCCTATTCTCTCCAGTGATCTATCTGTATTTAAATACACATACACGTGTACATAAAGACACACATATATAAAAAAATCATGATTTACATACTGGTAGCTAATGGTGGATTCTTCCTCACCTTCCGTCATCCTATGGTTAAAAACCCTGGTTATTAATAACATTCATACATTAGTCTGAACCATGTGAAATTACTTGTGTGTGTGTGTGTGTGTGTGTGTGTCAAAGCAACATCAACACTATTTTACTCATTTGCGACCCTGGCACCATTACCCAAGACAAACCTACCACGTAAACCATTGGTCTTACTGTATGCTGACAAGTGCTGCTCAGAAGTTCCTTGGATGAATTCTTTTTCATTCAGTGTGATTACATGGTCAATTTCTACTTTTCAAATATGATCAAAGAGCACGCAGTGGTGGCCGTCCGTTGAGGTCCAGGTGACACCCCGACGGCGAGAAGTCTGAGTGATCTGTAACTTGTTTTCTCCGTGGTGTGCAGCCTCTTTGCTTCCTTTATATGCAGAGATACCCTAGGGAAGTGCTTCTTCCTGCGTGTGGAAATTACTCTCCGAGGAGCCACCTACAGGATCTCGTTTAGTGACACGGACCAGTTACCCCCGCCTTTCCGAATTGACAACTTTTCTAAGGTATCGAGTGGGGTCGTGAGCCAGTTTGGTTGTTGCATGTGCAGGAAGGTGGTGTATGTATTGCCTTTAAGATAAGGAGGAAATACCTTCTGGACTTGGGTTAGAAAGAAACTATATGGGGATCTCTGCAGCCGGACAACCCTAGACATCCTTACCCTCGGGTGTTTCCTGCTCGTTAGTTTGATTGCTGGGCAGCCTTGTCCGGAAGTAACTTCTCAGCCCCCCCACAGGCATCCTGACTGGATCGTCTGGGGGACATTCCGTACAGAGGGAGGAATCAGAATCAGCTTGTCCACTGACCATGGGAACGGGCACTTCTACTGTTGCGTCGTTACAGTGAACTGTTGGGGGCTTGGTACGGTTGGGAAGATGATTAGAAAGGCATTTGAAGAGGCTTAGAGGACTATGCTTTTGACTGTGGTTTCGATCCGTGTGGGATTCGCTTGGGCAGGATCTGGAGCCTAAGCCTGGGGAGCCCTGACTCACTCTCCATTGACAGCACTCTGAATGAAAGCCCTCTTTATCCTCTTTGCTATTACCGTAGGTTCCAGTGGTCTTTACTCAGCACGGTGTAGCTGAACCCAGACTCCGAACCGAAGTGAAGCCCATGACGTCATTGGATTATGCCTGGGACGAACCCACCCTGCCTCCTTTCATCACGCTCACTGTGAAGGGGGCGGGCTCCTCCGAGCTCAGCTGCAGCATGAATGATTTTCAGGACAACCGACAGCTCTATTACGAAAACTTCATTTATATCGCTGCTACGTATACATTCTCGGGGTAATTCTGGGTTAAACTACTGTTCTCATAAAGCAGAAGGCTCTAATTATTTTTTTAATTAATTAATTAATTTATTTGTCAGAGAGAGAGGGAGAGAGAGGGAGTGAGCACAGGCAGACAGAGTGGCAGGCAGAAGCAGAGGGAGAAGCAGGCTCCCTGCCGAGCAAGGAGCCCGATGTGGGACTCGATCCCAGGATGCTGGGATCATGACCTGAGCCGAAGGCAGCCGCCTAACCAACTGAGCCACCCAGGCGTCCCAGAAGGCTCTAATTATTAACTAGTTTTAGATTTTAAGCAGTTCTCAAAAGGCCCAGAGGATGAAGGAAGATTCCTTCCATTCTTTACCAAATCCTAGGCTCAGGGTCTATCTTGAGAGGTCTTAGGCTAAACCCTTGTCTTCTGGCTAGATTAAATTTATCCAAAGAGGCAAGACTGTTCTTTTTTAAAGATCTCACCAATAATCCATTCTGGTATTTAACATTCCTCCCATAAGGTATTATTCTCATATCCTCTGTTCCTCTTGTTTTAAGGTGATATTTTTAATGTATTTTTTAAACTTCTTGGTATTTTTATCTTTTCTCATTTGAAACTGACTGATTAATCATAATTATTCAAATCGGCATTCTGACTCCCCTCTCCCATTGAGAATACTGGTCATCACCGTAGCCAGCCAGAGTAGCTCAACTTGACAGTAATTCTAGCCGCCTGAGAACTATAACCTTCACTGTCCTCTGACTAGTTGTATTTAGGAAACCCAGGTGAGGAATAGCAAGTTTATTCCAATTCTGTTGTTAGATTGGTACATAGAGATTCAAAACATCAGGCTTTCAAAAACTGGTCATTCCAGTAAAATGTAAATACAATTTATTGTGTCTGTGCCGGTTATGGGGCCAGTTTTAAGGTTTGCCTGTGGGGAAAACAAGGAAAAGAGCTAAATCTTTGGCATGACAAATATAACTCCCCCGTTGGACAGGACATTTAAGGTCAGATCCCTTACCAAAATGGTCTGAATAATTTTGCTTATGAATGATATTTTTGTATGCACCTGAGGCTCACAAAATTATCTCTAGGTCTGGCTGCACCTCTCGCCTACCTAGAGCCTAGATTTCACTAGTAATGAATGAACTGAATGGGTATCTTTGCTTAGAATCGCCATTCTTTTCCTTGTTTGTTACGGATCTCTTTGGAAATACTGGTGCTGGGTTGTTTATCTTGTTGTAATTAAGTCAGGCTGCTTGTGTCTTTTTAAAGATTATGGCACTCGCCAGCAGGACGAGTGCTTAAGGTTTTAGTGCCTGAAAAACCAGTTCTTAATCTGGTTGCTAATCATGTTTTTCTCTTTATGTTCTCCTGTGAAATTCCAGTAGTTATTACGCTCTTTAACTGAAGACTCCTTGGGTGATTGTGAGTTTAATGGGTTGGGCAGATAGGGAGCAGATAAAACGAGAGATTCCTGGGAATTTTGGTGTGGGGAGAGATTGTACCATGTTTCGGCATATTTTAGACATGATCTCTTTGCATTTTTGCAGAGAACAAATGACGAGGAAGAGACTAGTTTTGTTTTGGCTTTTAGTTTCAGTTGAGGTGAAATGCACACAACATAAAATTAACCATTTAAAAACAAACAGTTTCAGGGACATTTAGTGACATTTAGTGTGTTCGTGCTATTCTGCAGCCACCGCTGGGTCTTGTTCCAAAACATTTGCATCAGCCCAGGAAGAAACGCCCGGCCCATTAAGCAGTTACTCCCCACCACCTTCTTACCCCCCAGCCCCTGGCAACCACCAGTCTGCTTTCCGTCCCTAAGAATTTACCTATTCCAGATATTTCACATAAATGGGATCATAAATATGTGACACTTTCTATCTGGCTTCTTTCACTTAGCATGATGTTTTCCTGGTTCATCCACGTTCTAGCATGTGTCAGAATTCCCTTCCTGTTGTGGCCGAGTAATGTTCCGTTGTATGGATGTACCCCACTCTGGCATCCATTCCTCCGCTGATGGATGCCAGCGTGGTCTCCACTTGCGGCCGTTGTGGAGGAGGCTGCTGTCAGCGTGCCTCTGCCCATGTGTGTTGGAGTACTGTCTCCAGTTCCTTGGTGTATCCACCTAGGGCCGAAATTGCTGGGTTCCATGGTGTTTCTTTAACTTTTTGAGGAACTGCTCTCCTGCTCTCCGCAGCAGCTGAATCACTGTGCCTTCCCACTAGCAGTGGGCAAGCGTTCGGCTTCTCCACAGCTCCCCAACACTTGCCGTTTCACAGGTTTTTGACTGTAGCCTTCCTACTGGGTGTGTAGTGACTTCTGCTGGTGGTTTTGATTTGCATTTCCTTAATACCTCATGATGTTGAGCTTTTCATGTGCTTACAGACCATTTGCGTATCTCGGGAGAAATGTCCATTCAAATCCTTTACTCTTTTTTTTAATTTTTTTTTTTTTTGCATCTCGTTGTTGAATTTGAGTCCCTTGTATAATATGGATACAAATTCTGAATGAGCTGTATGATTTGCAGACATCGTCTCTCCCGTTCTGTGAATTATCTTTTTACTTCCTTGTTGGTGTCCTTTGAAGAGCAGAAGGTTTTAATTTTGTTGAAATCTAATTTATGTGTTTATTTTTGTCACTTGTACTTTTTTGGTCATGAAAACTACTTTTTCACTCCAAATTTCTCCTTCCCTTTCTGATGATAAAGATTAGTGGAAACAGGAGGATAAATAAAATCTTATCAAAATACCCCAAAGTATAGCTAGCCTCCAGCATTCCATAAAGCTTAGGATTCTTAAGCCATGGAGAAACACAACACGATCGAGTTGGAAGCAGGTGATTATAAACCCTTGGTTTTCTTTTCATCCTAAAGGGACTTCTGATTTCTTGCCAAGCCTTGGGGATGCAATGATGCTGATCTTCTCTCTGGCAAAGAGCAGAGCTAATTCTTGGATGCTTGGAATGTCTGGCTTAATTGAGGGGGTGGGGGAAGCTCTAAGGATATATAATCATTCTTTTATGTCTGAACTTTAAGGCACTAAAATCATCAGGAGAGGGAGAAATATCAGTATGTCTTCTGACAAATGAATCTTTGAACTGTACAAGAAAACAGCACAACCTTGATCTTTCCACAACTTGAGTTAGACTTTTTCTTCTGTGATTAAAAAAAAAAAAGTTTCCTCTTTATAGATGAAGTTTTAAGCATTTGCATCTGAGTTCTTGAATACACGCGTGCGTGTATGTAGATGCATGTATGTATGTGTGCATTATTGTTTTAATTCTAGTTTACAGGAGGGGACCGGAAGGCCCGGGGCCTCCAGCAAGACCACTGCGTGTGCAGAGCTTGTCTTGGATGTCTCCCCAAAGACACAAAGAGTCATTTTAAAGAAGAAGGTAAGAGAACCTAGCACTTATAATTTAGAAGAGGAGTTTTTTTTAGCCCCTCAGGGGATTCTGGTCATCCTGTCCAGCCCCTCCTTGTGCACAGGGAGGGGGTGGAGGCAGCCTGGATGGCTTCCTCCGGATGGGAACACTGAGGTACAGAAGTGACTTTAAGAGGGGGGAGACTGACCAACTGTAATTTTTTTAAAAACACATTTACTTAAAGGCTTTGTTCCTGAAGGTTTTCCATTATGTGAATCACACAATCCAAAAATAACCCTGGTAAGTGAATGTCTCTTTACCACCCTGTTGCCCTAATGCTGACAAAGGACACCTTTCATAACCCAAAGTGGCTTTCGTGTGTGTCAGTGGTGTAGCTTAATTTGGATTTGAGTTTATACAATTCCTCTCAAATGTTTAAGTGGGGAGAGGGGTGGTCTCAAATCATTTCAAATTTTGTACGCCAAATGAAACTTTAACATATGTGTGTTTTTTTGTTTTTTTGCTTTGTTTTTGTTTTTTAAAGAATTTATTTATTTATTTGACACACAGAGATCACAAGTAGGCAGAGAGGCAGGGGAAAGCAGGCTTCCCGCTGAGCAGAGAGCCCAGCGTGGGGCTCGATCCCAGGACCCTGAGATCATGACCTGAGCTGAAGGCAGAGGCTTTAACCCACTGAGCCACCCAGGTGCCCCAACACATGTGCTTTTAATTCACTTTTTATATTCTTAACAGCTTTAGTGAGGTGTAATTCGTATAGCATACAGGCTCCCCCACTCACAGTGCATGATTCAGCGGTTTGCAGTATATTCTCAGAAATGTGCAAGTGTCATCACACTCAATTTCAGAACATTTCATCACCTCTAGAAGAAACCCTGTGTCCTCGAGCTCTTGGCCCATTTTCCTCTTACTTCCCAGCTCTAAGCAATCACTAACCTACTTTCTGTCTCTATACACTTCCCTGTTCTGGACTTCCATAAGAATGGCGTTTTCTGAGCGGCCTCTTACACTGAGCCCGATGTGTACAAGGTTCAGCCCTCTGTCACCCTATCAGTACTTCTGCCTGTATCCTTATACCAGTTCAGAATCACGTAATTCAGATTCGCTCACAGTGTTGTCACCCTCTTTGTGGAAGGCTGTGCTATCTGTGAGATGCATTTTGGAAACAAGATTTGGGAATGGTGATGACTAAAGAGACTGTGGGGCATAGTAATAGAAAGTAATTGAAAGGTCTGGAGGCTTTTTTTTTTTTTTTAAGATTTTATTTATTTATTTGACAGAGAGAGAGAGAGATCACAAGTAGGCAGAGAGGCAGGCAGAGAGAGAGAGGGAAGCAGGCTCCCTGCGGAGCAGAGAGCCCGATGCGGGGCTCGATCCCAGGATGTCCAGAGCCTAAGGCAGAGGCTTAACCCACTGAGCCACCCAGGCACCCCACGTCTGGAGGCTTTTATTGGGAATTCTGAAGAAGAAAAACTTTGAAAAGCAATAATCTAGAAAAGAAAAGTGGCAAGTTCAACAGAAGTCAAGTGAATTGAAAAAAATGGCAGAGCCCTTGGAAATGATGTTGTCAGATGGTTTTCCAAGAATGTTCAAGCCGATGAGGATGTTAGCATGAAAGGAGACAAACTCAGAAGTAAGGTGATTTGCCAGCTGGGATACAAGCAGCAGGTTTGATCTGCAGAACAGGAATGAGAAATAACTGTAATTTCCAAGGGGTGGGTGACTGTGAAGCAGACAAAAACAGACTTTTTTTAATGAGGTAGGAAAAACGTTTTGAAAAAGTTATTATAATTTATATAACATTTTTACTGCTGTTAATTTCCTTTGATGGGAATGGAAACTGGTACGTAGGAGGGTAGATGTAAATGAGTTACACTGACATTCCAAACTAGGCTGTGTTCCAAGAATTAGCCTTAGGAAATGGTCCTCTGCTCTTCAACTGGAAACCAAGAGTAGAAAGTCTGACATCTTGGGTCCTTGGTTGGTTGGTTAGTTTTTGTCCTTTTACTTTTTATTTTGAAAGAATCTCAAACTCAGAGAAAGATAGGCAGAAATTCTGTAGAAGGGATGCTGTGATTTCGAATTGTCCTGTCACTGCTGATGTTATCTTCAGCACTTGATGAAGGTGGTGGTTGCCAGCCTTCTGGATTGTGAAGCAAAGTTTCTCTCTTTCCCTTGCATTTAGTAAATACTTTGCAGACAGGTACTTGGAGACTCTGTAGACATCCTGATCCTCATCAGATTTTCTGTGTATTATGTATGTGTATTGGCTTGGACTTACATAATGGAATACTGTGGACTGGAGGACTGGAATCATGGGAATTCATTTCTCTCAGTTCCTGCAGGCTGGGATGGCCAGGATCTGGGTGCTGGCCATGCGGTTCTCTGCTGAGGGCCCGCTTTCTGGCTTGAAGACATCTGCCTTCTCACTGTGTCCTCCAGTGGCAGAGAGTCTGAGGGGGAGGTGGGGAGAAAGCCAGCTCTTTGGTGCCTGTCCTTGGAATGGTGCTAATTCCATCAGGAGAGTTCTACCCATATGCCCTGATCTAAACCCAATTATCACCCAAGGGTTCCATTTTGAAATACCATCTCAATTTCAGAGTAGGTCTCTAACATAAGAACTTGGGGCAGGGGTGTCATTGTGGTCTGTAGCGTAATGTATGTTGTCACGATGGATTCCTCTTTTCTTCAGTGGGTTACCTGTTACCGTCAGAACATATTTATGCGCAGTCCCCATATTCGGTCAGTGGGAGCTCTCTCTTCTTGGGTGTCCTTTTGGCATATGGCCCTCATTCCCTAAACACGTCCGTACTTACTAACAGCAGGTTATGCTGCACTTTCCCTGCTGCATGCCGGAATTTGTCCTTCTTCAAGGAGCCCTGACCCCTCCTAGTAGAGAGTGGAAGTTAGAAAGCTAAGACACGTACAGTAGGTGCACTCGTCGCTACCACGATGTCCTTTCCAGGCTCTCCCAGGGGACAGAGCGAGGGGTTTCCTGTGAGCACAGCCTATGTGCACACACGCACACGTGCCTGCCCCCACGCTGTGATACAGGTACGTGCACGTACAGAGTATACATGCACACACATACACGTTTTATGTATTTATATACTTTGCATATTTCTAGATCTCTGTATTTTAAGAACCAGCAGTTCACACTGATATTTCTATTACAGTCCAACATTACAAATTCGTCCTAATTTTCTCCCTTTCCATGTTTGTAAGTCCCTTGTCCAGCACTAAGAACATATTTACTAATTCAATCACTTCCTCTGAATGTAACCCAGTCTTCTGTCACCAGAGTTGTGTCCCCATCCCCCGTGTAAGCACACCCTGGGATCTGGCTTGGCCTCCGATCTCCACATCCTGGACAGCAAGCACCCTTTTCGGCCCCCACCTCTCGAAGGAATGCTCTTCTCACCTCTCTTGGTCTCTGACAGCCCACACTAAGCTTCCAGCCTCCTGTCCCTGGGTATTGATCATCACGTGCCTTGGGCTTCAACGCCACACTGTGGGCTGCCCGCCCCCCCATGGACACATGCCACAGTCCCCATGGACTTTTGTCTTCCTCAGTGTCATCTCAAGGTTTTTGGGCTAAATTGTGAGGGAACCAGGCAAAGGAACTGGAAGGAGAATAGTACATCTCAGATTTTAAAATGGAAATGTTGGTAGTTTCCAATTCTGATGAGTCTACATGTAAGGGCAGACAGTAGAGGAATCCATGTATGGAAACTTGATTTCCTCCAGCATCTGTGCTTTGATTCCCAATCTGGAACAGCTGCAGGATAATTGAGCTGCTTTTCCATCTGGCTTTGGCACCGCGGATCGAGGTGCGCTCTCACCGCCAACAGAGAAGTGAGTATGTGGGGGCCGCAGGTGTGCAGCTCAGCGTCCTCTCTTGGCAAGGAGCACACAGGAGAAAGAGCATCATATCTTTCTGGGTTCATGTTTTGGTTTTGCCAAAATTTCTTACTGATCCAACAGGTTCGTGAGAAGAATCAACTAAGATGAGGTATGCAAAGTGCCAGGCTGAGAACCGTAGTCACCCTAACACAGCAAACATTTCGCAAGGCCGCCCTGGGCCAAGTGCCTTCTATTCGTTACACTTACGGCAGGAACCCTACAGCATAGCTTCATTTCCCCCTTGGACATATCAGGAAACAGAGGCTCTGAGAGGTTTAGTGACCTGTCCAAGGTCATTCAGCAGCTAATTGGTGCAGCTGGACTGCGGATCTTGGCCTTTGACTCTGGTGTTCATAGAACTTCATTAGTTTTGACTCTGTGGAATGTCACGCAGAAGCTTTTAGACAGGGGCAGCCTGGTCCCCAGGACCCCGTGTGCGGTCCCCACAGGGGTTTGTTGCTGTGGAGGAGCTCCCGGCCGGTGAGAGTGGATGTGGTCCTGACAGGGCTAGCTGGAGTGCCTTCTAGAGTCGAGGGGCTACTGCCCTAGAATATCTGGATTTTGTTAGGCCCATGAGCGAAGCAGCTAAGCCTGTTGGCTTTGAAATCAGGCTGTGGAGATAAATTCCTTACCCCTCCACCTGATGGTTATGTGACCACACCAAAGTTTCTTCATCTCACTGAGCTGTAACTTTCTCACCTGTGAGTAAAGATAATAATGGGATATACGTCATTGGATTGTTTTAAGGATTAGATGAGTTACTACATGTAAATCTCATGGATCAGTGACTGGCACATGGTAAATTCTCAATAAGTATTATTATTCTTATTACTTCTTGAATACAATGGATTTTATAGACTTCCGTGGATTGACCTGGAAGTCCAAGAGCTGTTTATAAAACATTCCAGAGAAGAAACTATATTTAGAATTAACAGCAGTCAACTTAGTATAACCTTTGAATTCAGTCAACTTTATATTTGAATACAATCAGTTTATGAATTAGAAACCATCAATATAGTTGTACTTCCATGATCAACACAGGAAGGGAGAAGACATCTGGTAAATTCTGGTTGTCTGCCAGTTATGAGGATTACCAGTGATCAAATATAAAGACTATCATATATACTTTATATAATTGGATCCCTCTCGAAGGTAAGGGCACCCGAGGGTCACCATCTGGGACAGCAGTTATCCTGGCAGTGCAGCTAATGGAGTTTGGACTGAACCTCAACTCACTAGTTTGCTCAGAAAATACTAAGTATATGAAAAAAATACATCCTTAAAATATGTATTATTTGTAATGTTTGGTTCAAGAGTTCAGCGTGTTTCATCCTAAGTGCAGCTCGGATTGACAACAGTGGAAGTTAGAATTAAGCATGTGTATAATATGGAAAATGTCTTTGACTGTAGTTTCCGCTTGAGAACGTAGCCCTCGTGTGAGGCTCTTGACATCCTTACCTGAAGCTTGGCTCTGCCTGTGACGGCTTTCTGTGTCTGTGTATCTCTCTGCCCCCAGGAGCCTGGGAAGCGCTCCCAACTGTGGAGGATGACCGGCACGGGCATGCTGGCCCACGAGGGCTCTTCGGTGCCTCACAACCCCAATAAGCCCTCTGCAGCCCGCTCCCCGGAGGGCTCCGCCATCTTGGATATCGCTGGTCTCGCGGCAGTAACTGACAACAGGTACTCTCCTAGGCAACAGTTGCTGCTGCCCCATTGCTTCCAAACTCAGTTTCGGTGGAGGTACACACCAAAAAGTAAGCCTGTAAATGAAGTAGGAATTTGTATTTTTATATTTGTATTTTTCTTCAGTAAGAGATATGTCACATTCCCAAATACGAATTTGGGGTCTTTATTTTATTTTTGTTTGGCTATTGTTGAAATGCCCATGCAGGTGTTAAAAAAAAATGTCAAACAATAAGAAGGATATGTTATGAAAAAGTGAATTATCTCTTTCCATCAAATCTCCACTCTCCATTCCTCCCTAGAAATGAGCAGGTTCTTACAAATCTTTTTAAGAATTCTTTTTTGTTGTTGTTAAAGATTTATTTATTTGACAGAGAGACACAGCAAGAGAGGGAACACAAGCAGGGGGAGTGGGAGAGGGAGAAGCAGGCTTCCCATGGAGAAGGGAGTCCAATGTGGGGCTCAATCCCAGGGCCCCGGGATTGTGGCCTGAGCAGAAGGCAGACACTTAACGACTGAGCCACCCAGGCACCCCCTTTTTTTTAAAAATTTAATTAATTTATTTGGCAGACAGAGATCACAAGTAAGCAGAGAAGGAGACAGAGAGGAAGAAGCAGGCTCCCTGTTGAGCAGAGAGCCCGACGTGGGGCTTGATCCTAGGACACTGAGATCATGACCTGAGCCAAAGGCAGAGGCTTAACTCACTGAGCCACCCAGGCACCCCTCTTTTTAAGAATTCTTGTTAAATATTTCAAAAGCAGAAATAAACTATTGAGAGAATAATCAAATGTGTTTTTGTGACCAACTCCCTTGGGTTCGAATGAGTTACCGGTTGATTTGCCTAGGCCTTAGTTTCTTTATGCAGTCAGTGTATTTTTTTCCAGTTGATACTTTACTCACTTTACGTGACTTAACAAGTGAAAACCCAACATAAAATAAAAGTAATTGGGAATTAAATAGAAAAAAAGCCTCTTGAAAATATTTTCTGATCTATTTAGCGGACAGCCCTTCTCAAACTGCATGACAGCTTCTCACTGTGGGAATGCAGGGACCTGATCATGAGATCTGTTGTGAATCCTTAAAAGTAATGATACTCCTTTGTGTCCCCCTGTTCGATGCTTCCCATTTTGCCTTATTCCTCTTTCCTCATGAAGAGACACCTTGCTGCCATGGGATTCAGGCTCCCCGCCCACTGGGTTTTAAGGAGGGAGGATGTTGGAAGAAAGAAGAGCAAAACCACGACCCTGATACTCTGTTTAGGCCTCACATACTCGACTTGAAGACTCACTGCATTTCCCTGTGTTGCAGATATGAGCCACTGATGCTACGCAAGCCGGATCGCAGGCGAAGCACGACTCAGACGTGGAGTTTCCGGGAGGGAAAACTGACCTGTGGGCTGCACGGGTTGGTTGTCCAGGTCAGTAGTACTTAACGCCCTCAGCTGCAGCAAGGAGTGCTCGAACCTTCTTTGAAGCCAAGTCTCAATTAAGATAAATACGCTGAAAGGGGGAAATCATTACAGAGCGAATATGCATGGTTTCGTTATAGTCCGGAAGGTGAAGGAACTTCTGTTGTGCATCTGTGTGTATTTACAGGGAAGATATTCTTAATGGTGGTATATGAGAATTGTATTGGGAATGGTTGCCTGTAAGTAATGGGACCTTTTTTTGGCTTACCTGGATTATTTTTCTTTGGTGAACTAAATTACCTGTATGGGGCGCCTGGGTGGCTCAGTCGCATAAGCATCTGCCTTCAACTCAGGTCCTGACCCCAGAGTCCTGGGATAGAGCCCCACAATGGGCTTCCTGCTCAGCGGGGAGTCTGCTTCTCCATCTCCCTCTGTCCCTCCCCACTCCTGCTCACTCGCGCTCTCTCTCTCTCAAATAAATGAATAAAAGCTTTAAAAAAATTACCTATGTAATTTTCAAAAGAAAGAAAGAAAAATGCCAGCTAAAAGCCCAGTGCTGAGTTACGTGGATTAGTTTTAGGCCTGTAGAATTAATCTATTATCTACAACAGTCTTCTGTGAAATGTTCCAGCTGCATTTTCTAGATTCTGTTTATTTCTGCATTCTTAGTTGTGCCCAAATAAGTGTTTAATTATTGTAGTGAATCTCAGAATGAAGATGGCTGTCAGTTTCCTCTGCCCTCCGCCGGTCTATCCCATGATAAGTCACCAGGGACCTCATAAGCAATGTTCACATGTTTAGAAAATGACCAGAAGTTTGGATTTTCTGCCCTTCTTCTGGCTTCAGGCCAGAAATAAGACGCTGAATCTGGAGTGAGTGGGTGGGAAGTTGTCACAGAGGTTTGGGCATATCGCTGAACGACATGTGTGACATGGTGCAGTTTCTGCTTCAGCCCAGGGCTCTACCCAAAAGGTAAACACGATGGCATCAGGCCCCAGCTTAGAGGACCCTTAGCGTGTTTGTTCCTGGTGGACACCAGGCTGGCCCTCCACCGTGGGAGGTTGTTCTCCAGGGCAATGAGCAAAATTGGAAGGAGCCTCTGCCTGCTGTTTGGTGAGATTTATTTTCTTTTATCTCCCTTGCCCTGAGCTTTTTCTGCCAAACCCAAGCCGCTTACTTCTATGAAGCACACATCTGGAATGGATTTGTGATTTTCAATTAGCAATACAATTCAGGCTTCTGGAGGCAAGAGAGGGCGCGTTGTAATTGTTGGGCCCCGGGTCTGACCCGGACTTCCCCGGACTTCCCTTCCGGTTTGTTCCTAAAGCCCATGGAATTTGGATTCTCGTAGAGCAGACCCCCGTCCCCATCCTTTGCTGGTGTTTTTTGTTTCTTGAATCTAGTTCATCATTTCTGTGGTTGTGAATGATGCCATAATAACAGTATTCAGCTGAGCAGGGTGTGCTTTGGTTAGGGAAATAAGCTTGTTTTGCTCTTATTATTCTAAATAAAGTAACCGAAGGCATTAACCATCTGACACCACTGCCCTGAGAAGGTTGTGTATGTATTTTCTTTCCGAACTTGCAACAGTCGTAAAAAGCTTTCTCCGTGTTGAAATCTGTTCTGTAAACCCAGCTCAGAGTTTTCTTTTCATTACTCAGTATTTAAAAATTAACAAAGGGGATCAAGACACACTAGCCATTATCTTCTCTAGCCCTGTATCTGCTGTCCCATAGGCATGGTCCCGTAGACTTCCGTTTTGTTTGTGGCAGATAGCAAGAAGATACTTTCCTCCCAAGGTCTGAGTAGCTGGCTTTCAGATGGCATTCCCTGCTCTGTTTCATTTTAGAAGAGGCGCCATCGTTTGAATATTTGAGCTCACTGTGCAACCGTCGGCCTGTTTAGAGAAGTTTTCAACTCTAGAATTTGCTCCTTATTGGAAGGCTGATGTTTTAGATTTTTAACCAAACCTGAATGAGAATATTCAGAGAAACGGGGCTTTGGTACTTTTTTTAAAGCTTATTTTAATGACTGGAAGTTATTCGTAAACCAATATACTCTATTCTTACTCAGAATTCCCTAAATTCCTATAGCATAACTTTCCGTCTTGCCCAGGTAATCCTCCTGGTTTTCATCTTCAGTAAAGCTGAAGAAACAGTAAATGCTTTGTTAAAAATTGATCATGACCCTTCAAAAGAGAATTTAAATCTGATAACTTGCTTCAGATGACACGTTACATTGTCAAAGTCAGTTCCTTTCTCTTTCCTTTCACGTCTTTATTCTTTTAGGCCAAAGGAGGGCTTTCCGGTTTGTTTGATGGAGCTGAAGTTGTTCTTGGTCCTGACACTTCCATGGAGCTTCTGGGGCCAGTTCCTCCTGAACAACAGTTTATCAACCAAAAAATGAGGCCTGGTTCTGGAATGTTATCCATCCGAGTCATCCCAGATGGGCCGACCAGAGCACTCCAGGTGATGATTTATCATAAGAACTGACGTGAATCTCACTGTGCTTTCCCCCCACACATTGGTTAGTCATTCTACAAAAATTTATTGAGACATTTATGCTGGCTATGAGGATAGGATGTCCTTGTTTATAAAATAGGGGCAAGACCTACTTCACAAAGTTGTGATAAGAATTGAAGTATAAAAAATAATAAGATAATATTAGAAAAAGGTATGAGGCTTAAAGAAGGCAATGCCAAGAATGGTACATATTATTGTTATCAGTCATTATATATTACTTAAATCTTTAATTGCTGTATTAACAACAAGATACATGAAGTCCAGGGTCAGACCATGACAGTATTGTGTAGTGAAAGCAGGAGTGGAGGGTGTTCTGCACAATATACAGGAAGGATTCGTATTCCCAGACTTGGAGGCTTCCTAAGAGGAGTAATACTTAAGCTGAGATCTAAAGGTTGATTGAGAGGAGTTTGCCAGATCACCAGGGAAGGTGGAGGGGCTGCGCACTAATGAGAAGAGTGTTCATTCAGCAGTTTTTTACTGAGCACTTCCTAGAGCCAAGCGCGGTTCTTGGTACTGAGCACAGACTACTGAACAAACACACAAAACCCCCTGTGGTCTGGGAACTCACTTTTTGGAGGGGTGAACAAATAGTAAGCAAAAACCATAATAAAGAAATGATGTAGGATTTGGGAAGTTGATAAGTTGAAGGCCTGGAGTTGAAAGGGAGTGGCCCAACGGGCACAGAGAGCGTGCTCCGGGATAATGCTGGAGACAGAAGCAGGGGCCAGATTATTAAAAGTCTGACATGTACTGCAAATTTTGTGGTTTTTCAGTGGCAATGAGGGGGGGTCAAGGAATGACGAGTTTTGGACTTGTTAGTATGTGCTGTCTACATGAAAATGTCTAGAAGTCAGTGTAAATATGGGCCCGGTGCTCAGGAGAGAGATCTGTGCCAGAGATACAGGTTTGTCAGGGCCTGGTGTAATTAGAGGGCTGAGGGAGAAAGGCGAGATGCAGGTGGTGTGTGACAGTGACCTCTCGGGGGCAGTGTGTCATAATCCACAATCCCTCTTGTAAAAGCACCCTTCTTTTAAGGCAAACTTCAAATGTAGTGATCTTAAGGTTTGTATATTTGGACTTGACCAATAATTCTAGATCACCTGTAGATGCCTAGTGCCCCATATGATGCTCTCGAGGTCTGTAACTTGGCTTTTGCCCTGTAGACTTACAACCAAGTTTACTTCATTATTACCCAAGTCTTAGTTGGCAGCACTTCTGAAACCATTAACTTCCATAGGATTATTGAGCACATAGTGACTTTTGACCTATACAGTTGGTATGGAATGGGTTTCATTGTGGAAGTATGAGCCCTATTACTACAGTGTTTTATTTGACTTCAGATAACAGATTTCTCCCAACGGAAAAGTGACCGTTCATCATATGAAATGGATGAACTTCCTGTTACCGAGCAAGAGGTACAGAAATTAAAGAATCCAGACACAGAGCAGGAATTGGAAGTAAGTTTTAAGTATTGTAAATTCATTTCTTTATCATTAATTTTTTTAGAACTTTGCTCTATGGTTTTCTCAGTTTTAGACCTCTTTTCTCTCTGCCCTCTGTGAATTCTAAATACAGCTGTTGCCTCATGGTGTTTATGTCATCACAACATGAATGTGTGAATTTGTTAATTAAATGACAGCTAAAATTGAATCAGAATGTGATAACGTACGAACATAAGATGACAATAAAGAAAACGAAACTTTGAAATTTATACAAGGTCAGGAATAAGCAAACTAGAGTTTTTGAGGGCCCCCAGTTTTCTCTTGTCGTCTTTCTTCCTCTCTCCCTTGTCTGGGCGTTAGAAAGTGAAGAGTTTGAAAAGGAACATGAGGTGAACATGAAAATGTACACTAGGGCACCTGGGTGGCTTGGTTAAGCATCTGTCCTCGGCTCAGGTCATGATCCCAGGTCCTGGGATCAAGCCCGGCATTGGGCTCCCTGTTCAGCGGAGAGCCTGCTTCTCTCTCTCCCTTTGCTGCTCCCCTTGCTTGTGCTGTCTCTCTCTCTGTCAAATTAATAAAATCTTAAAAAAAAAAAAAAGATGTAAACTTATTGGGTATTTATTTAATAACTTAAAAAAAATAAAAGAACCTACATGTAAAGCACTGTGTTGGATATTATGGAAGTCCAGTGAATAGTGTACTAAAAGCTTGAGTCCCAAACAGGGAGAAAGATTCTCTAACAGGTCTTTTTCCTATAATGAAATGCAGAATGTCCGCAGTGCTCCGAGAGAGGTAGTATCATATCATATCACTTTGGAGTTCTGGATGGGGTGGGCACTGAGCCTAGAGAGAATGGCGCCTAATGAGAGACTGGAGTTGGGTAAGTGGTTTGCACCTGTTCAGGGGTGAAGCAGAGGGATTTAAAGCTATGTGTTTCCCTGCACTCTGCTATCTACCTTGCCCTCTGTTTAAACTGGGTTGTATTTTGGTTTTCTTTTAGGTGCTCGTGAAGTTAGAAGGTGGAATTGGGTTGTCCTTAATTAATAAAGTCCCAGAAGAACTGGTCTTTGCAAGTCTTACAGGAATCAATGTGCATTACACGCAGCTGGCAACAAGTCATATGCTTGAGCTCAGCATACAGGATGTGCAGGTAATGGGGGCAGTTCAGAACTTGTTAAATATTCTTGTGTTCTTGCTGAGCACCCAGCCAGATCCAGTGTTTGGAGTCCTAAAAACACTAATGCTCTGGCAGAGATATCTTATTATGACCTTCAAAAAATTATTCTATGAAAATAATTGTTGCCGTCTATGTTTGTCTCACCAATGTTTCTGTATAGTAGCCAGTGACTTAGATGATTTAGTCAAAGTGGCATGGAGGAAAGTGGCCCATGGTTCCCATTCGCCAATAGGAAAAAGTAACAGGAAATCATTGAACTATCATTAGAGACATTGAAGTTCATTGCAGGGAGAAAAAATAAGAGAACTGGACTTACGCTTCTGGCCAAAGTGTACTAATAGAGAACCAGGTTTACTGGCCTACCTGAAGCAGCCCCCAAGTCCAGATAAAATAAGGAAACAATAGGTTCAAGGCCCTGTAAATCAGGTACTGAAAGACAGTGACCCTTGAGAGGTGGGAAACAAAAAAGGTGAGCCCTGCATTCACCTCAGCTTACTGCTTTGAGAAAGTTTCCAGGCCATGGCACTGGGAGGGGAGACGAAGACAGAGTCCAGCAGAGTGAATGAGTTGAACATGCCAGGCAGAGAGTCTGGAGACCAAGGCATCTAGAGTTTCATGGGGTCGTATACCAGGGAGGAGGACGCTGCACAGAAAGAAGACTCAGGAGATCTCCAGAGGGGTTCTGGGAGCATTCAGCAGAGGACAGATCAGTGCTGCATGTAAGGAAACTACCATCTGAACCATCCATGGGGATCTCACAGGGACAGCATCTGCTGCTCACCCAGGGCCGGGGATGGGCTTTGTTCCCCCAGCCAGACTAGAAACACTAATAACATATGTGACATTGGGAGGAGTCTTCCAAAAAATCTTGCCTTCATAGTGAACTATAATTAGCCCTTGGCTGAGCACTGTTCCAGACCCACCTAACAAATCATAAAAGGAAAGTCTGAAAGGATCAATCTGTTTCCAAGTAATTTAACTGTATCCATGAACAAAGCTCAAGATTTGATGGAATGCAAAAATACCCAGCACCCAACAAAGTAAAATTCACAATATCTGGCATCCTGTCAAAAATTACCAGGTGTGCAAAGGGGCAGGAAAACACAATATATAATGAGAATAATCAGTCGAACAGACCCAGAGCTAACACAGATGTTAGAATTTTCAGAGAAGGACATTAAAACTGTTATTATAACTGCATTGTACATGTTCAAAAAGTTAAGTAGAGACATAGAAGATATGAGAAACTCAAACTTCTAGAGATTAAAATGAAATGAAAAACACACTGCTTTCAATGAATAGCAGATGACACAGTACAGAAAAAAAAGATTAGTGAACTTGAAGACATAGCAATGAAAACTGTCCAAATTGAAATGCCCAGGGGAAAATAACCCATAAAAAGAAAACAGCGTCAGTGACCTGCGGGACACCCTCAAGCAACCTAACATGTGGATAATTGGAGTCCCTGAAAGCCAAGGGTGAGAGGAGGGCATATAAAAAATATTTGAAGAAATCTTGGCCATAAATTTTCCAAGTTTAATGAAAACTAAACTCACAGATAGAAGCTCAAGCATGAACAGAGACACATGCGTGCACGCGCATGAAGGAAACTACACCAAAGTACATCATAATTAAATTACTCAAAGGTAGTAATGAATCATCTAGGTTAAGCAAGACTTGTCAGAGGCCAGGAGCAAAAGTGAGAATGAGAGCTGACTTCTCATTGGGAATGATGCGAGCGAGAAGAGAAGATAGTAATGTCTTTAACGTACTAGAAGGAGGAATAACTGTCAACCTAGAATTCTATGCCCAGCAAATATAGCCTTCAAAAACAAGGGTGAATCACCTCTTCCCAGCTCCCTGGCAGGGATGCTGTGGCTGGGCAGAGGGCTGAGGTGGCTTGTGTTGGGACACGGGACCCGAGCTTCTGCCTGGCTCCATTAGGTGCCAAGATGCCTAAGAAAGCTGTTGTGATCAACAAGGGTAAGAATCAGAGCAAGGAGCCAGGGAGACCAGTTCCTCCCTTAGCTCCTGTGGTGGTTGATCCTTTCTGTTGTGTCACCATAGCCATCCATGCCAAACCTGGGTCCAAACAAAATGCTCTAACAGACGTGATGGCGGAAGCTGTGAGTGTGGCCATCGCAGCCCCCTCCCCCCGGCCCTATCAGAAGGAGAGGCTAATGCCCAGCTCTGTCGATACCTTTGAATGTCCTGGAGCTCAGGGAGAGTGATGTGGTTTTAGATAAGGGTGGTCAATCTCATGGAAAAGCGGTAGCCTCCAGAACTGCAGAAGAGATCTTGGAGAAATTAAAGCAGCAACCCCCCCCCAAATAAATAAATAAATACAAGCAAGTTATGAGAAATACATCCTTGAGAAGCCTTTTATATCTATTTGTTTTTAAAGATTTTACTTATTTATTTAATTGATAGAGACACAGCGAGAGAGGGAACACAAGCAGGGAGAGTGGGAGAGGGAGAAGCAGGCTTCCCACTGAGCAGGGAACCCAATGTGGGGCTTGATCCCAGAACTCCAGGATCATGACCCGAGCCAAAGACGGATGCTTAACAACTGAGCCACCCAGGCACCCCGAGAAGCCTTTTAACTGCTATTAATGAAGAGGCTGTTAAATAGGAAAATATATTTCCTTGTATGGAAGAACTTGAAAAAAAATAAATTTAAGAACAGGACTCAAAAAAGAAGTAGGAATTTTAAAAGTACTGTACGTTCAAAATAGATTCTAACATCCCTGACCCCAAGTAGCTTGGAACGTGCTCGCATTACAAAATAACAGAGCTGGAAGAGTTCTTCGGGATGACCTCAGTCAGCGCCTTTAATCCTGTGACGGGGCTTCCGCTCTCCAGAAGTTGAGAGGCTTGTCCAGGATCACTCTGTGCAGGATGACAGCCGAAACCCAGATCCCTTGACTCCTGGCTGGATGCTGTTCATCCTGATTTTGTAAATGAAGAGATTTCCACAGACTTCTAGGGTTCTGAGGACTGTCTTCTCTAGAGTTTACAAGTGACAGAAGAAAACTTGTCACACTGCTTTGTGGTCTTACTTTATATTTTAAAAGGCTTATCTTAAATTTTTAAAAAGTGCTTTTTTATGTCTTTTTAAAACTCGATGGGGCATTCTGTGAAAGAGAAAATAAGAATAATCAGGACTTGTAATTTCATGTTAATTATTTTGGGGAAGTCACTGAATTTTCGTCCTCCTTGGATGGTAACTGCAATCTTCAAATCTGTAGTTCTTGTGAGTCTCTGAAGATCTTTAAAGGAAGAGGGCCTGGATGCTACTTTCAGTATGTGTAAAAGCCTTATCAGAAATCATTTCTACATTAAAGCTTCAAAAGCTAATAAAAAATGAAATGAAAATGTTTTTAGACATACAAAAACTAAAAGAACTCATTTCCAGCAGATTCATGCTTAAAAAAATGTTAAGTAACATCATTCAGGCAGAAGGAAATGGTAGCAGGTGGAATTCTGGATCTCCACAAAGGAATGAGGAGTACCTGAAATGATAAATACACAGGTAAATAAGATTATTTTCTAATTATTTAGATTTCTTTAAGAGAGAATCAACTGCTTAAACAAAACTAATAGCACTGTATTTTAGGGCCTATCAGATGTTAGAGTAAAGTGAATGACAACTATAGCATCAAGTTTGGAGAGAAGAAATGGAAGTACATTAACTATAATGTTCTTACACGCATGGTAGTATGCTGTCATTTGAACATACACTGGTAAGTTAAAGATGAATACTATAAATCCTAAAGCAACAAAGAGCTACAACTAATAGTCCAACAGAAGGAAAAGATGGATAACCCAAGAGAAGGCAGAAAAAGTGGGAAAACATGGGAAAGAACAGATGAGACCGATCGAAAACAAATAGCAAGATGGTAGAGTCATTCAAACCGAACTGTATAAATAAATGTGAATACTATAAGGACCTCCAGTGGAAAGGCACAGGTGATCAGACTGGAGTATAAAACGAGATCCAATTATTCGCTGCCTCCGAGGAACACATTGAATATAAAAACACAGTAGGTTAAAAGAGAAGAATGGAAAAAGACATACTGAGCTAGAACTAGTCATAAGAAAGTGGAAATGGCTAGATTCCTGTCAGAATCGATTACAGAGCGAAGCGTATTACTGGGAATAAGGAAGGTAATGTCCTAATGATAAGAGAGACAGTGTATGAGGACCACATAATGATCGCAGCTATTTATGTACCTAATCTCAGGGCTTTGAAGTGTAGGAAGCAAAAACTGATAGCACTGAAAGAAGAAATGGACAAGTACACAATTATAGTAGAAAATTTCAAGGAGGGGCCGAGATGGCGGAGGAGTAGGGGACCCTATTTCAGTTGGTCTCCTGAATTGAGCTGGATATCTATCAGACCACTCTCACCACCCAGGAAATCAGCCTGAGATGTAAGAAGATATCTCAGGGTCTATACCAACAGAATATCTCCGGCGGCTGGATTTGAGGTATGAAGCAGGGAGCTACAATTCTGCTGGCAGATACCAGAAGATAAACGGAAGGGGGAGAGAGCCGCCATAAGCGGTGGTGCCAGGAAGGTGAAATAACACAGGAGTGCACAAGCCTCCCGCACTGGGGCCTGGGCACAGACTTGCAGACCAGACCGGTAGCTGCAGGGAAAGGACTTTAGGGAAGCCCATTGGACTGAAACCTGGAGCTGCGGGGGTGCACACGTGAACTGGGGATGGCTGGCGGTTTTAGAAGCACGAAGGGCAAGGGCGAAGGCTGGGAGTCCTGCTGTGGGGCACATAACCCAGGATGCTGGGGTGTTTAGCAACACAGACAAAAATGGAGTCAGTGTGGCCTGGAGGGCTTTCTGGAGAACAGACTGTACTTGCTCTGTGCTGAGACAGAGGATTGGCACAGTCACTTCTGCTCTGACTTCAGAAGAGACACGGAAAGCTGCCAGGGAAAGCTGCCAGAGAACAAAAGCCCCCCGAAACCAGTTTTCACTGAGCCTGTCCCCCCAACAGGGGGCGGGGCAATTCTGCCCAAACAGGGTTGCCTGAGTAACAGCATGACAGGCCCCTCCCCCAGGAGACAGGCTGGAAGAACAAGAGGCTGACAGCCCTAAGGACCCTATAAAATGGGTGCATCTTGCTTGGGTTGTGTTCAACAGAGTTTGGACTCTGTACATTCCCTCAACCACCTCTCACCAGAATGATTAGGAGGAGGAACCCGCAACAGGAAAAATTCAGAGATTGTGACCTTTGTCACTGAACTAATGGATATGGTTATAAACAAAATGCTGGAATTAGACTTCAGGGTAACAGTTATGCAGATAATAGCTAGGTTGGAGAAGAACATTAATGGCAACATAGATTCTCTAAGGGCAGAAGTGAGAGCTGATCTGGCAGAACTTAAAAATGCTATCAATGAGATCCAATCTAATCTAGATTCTCTAACAGAGGCAGAAGAATGAATTAGTGATCTAGAAGACAAACTGATGGAAAAGAAGGATCAGGAGGAGGCCTAGAGCAAACAGCTTAGAATCCATGAAAACAGAATTAGAGAAATAAATGATGCCATGAAACGATCCAATGTCAGAATTATTGGGATCCCTCGCCTGGGTGGCTCAGTTGGTTGAGCGGCTGCCTTCGGCTCAGGTCATGATCCCAGCGTCCTGGGATCAAGTCCCACATCAGGCTCCTTGCTCAGCAGGGAGCCTGCTTCTCCCTCTGCCTCTACCTGCCACTCTGTCTGCCTGTGCTTGCTCGCTCTCTCTCCCTCTCTCTCTGACAAATAAATAAATTTTAAAAAAAATTATTGGGATCCCTAAGAGGGTGGAGAGAGAGAGAGGGCTAGAAGATAGAGTTGAGCAAATCCTAGCTGAGATTTTCCCTAATCTGGGGAATGAAATAAGCGTTGTGTCCTAGAAATAGTGCCCCCCCCTCCAAGATTAAAGAGGGCAGACCGACCCCCAGGCATGTGGTAGTGAAACTGGTGAATCTTAAAACCAGGGAAGACATCTTACAGGCTGCTAGGGGGAAGAGATTCCTTCATCCAAAGGGAGGAACATCAGAATAACATCAGACCTGTCCACAGAAACCTGATAAGCCAAAAAGGTCTGGCGAGATATATTCAGGGTACTAAATGAGAAGAACATGCAGCCAATACTACTTTATCTGGCAAGGCGGTCATTTAGAATGGATGGAGAGATAAAGAGCTCCCAAGACTGGCAAAACCTGAAAGAATACGTGACCACTAAGCTGGCCCTGTAAGAAGTATGAAGGGGGGTTCTATAAAAGAAGAAAGACCCCCAAGAGTGATATAGAACAGAAATTTACAGAGACAATCTATAGAAAGAAGGACTTCACAGACAACATGATGACAATAAAAACACTCCCAACGTGAACAGCCTAAATGCTCCCATGAAATGTCATAGGGTTGCAGATTGGATAAAAAGACATATGGACCCATCCATACGCTGTCTACAAGAGACTCATTTTGAACCTAAAGATACATCTAGACTGAAAGTGAAGAGATGGAGACTCATCTTTCATGCCAACAGACTGCAAAAGAAAGGTAGGATGGCAATCCTCATATCCGACAAATTAGATTTTAAGCTAAAGACCGTAGTAAGAGATACAGAAGGACACTGTATCATTCTTAAAGGGTCTGTCCAACAAGAAAATCTAACAATTGTAAATATGAATGCCCCTGACATGGAAACAGCCAACTACATAAGCCAACTGTTAATCAAAATAAAGAAACATATTGATAATAATGCATTAATTGTAGGGGATCTTAGCACTCTACTCTCAGCAATAGACAGATCACCTAAACAGAAATGAACAAAGAAATAAGAACTTTGAATGACACATTGGACCGGATGGACCTCATAGATATATACAGAACATTCCACCCTAAACCAACAGAATATTCATTCTTCTTGAGCACCTGTGGAACTTTTTCCAGAATAGACCACATATGGGTCATGAATCAGATCTCAGCTGATACCAAAAGATTGAGATTATTCCTTGCATAGCCTCAGACCATAATGCTTTGAAACTGGAACTCAATCACAAGAAAAAGTTTGGAAGAAATTCAAACACTTGGAAGCTAAAGACCATCCTACTCAAGAATGTTTGGGTCAACCAGGAAATCAAACAGGCACTTAACTTAAACAATTCATGGAAACCAATGAAAATGAAAACACATCAGTCCAAAACATACCGGATATGACAAAGGCGGTCCTAAGGGGGAAATACATAGCCAAGCAAAGCCTCATTCAAAAAAACAGAAAAATCCCGAATACGCAAACTCTCTCTACACCTTAAAGAACTGGAGAAGCAACAACAAATTAAGCCTATCCCATGCATGAGAAGGGAAACAATTAAGATTAGAGCAGAGACCAATGAATTAGAAACCGAGATATGGTAGAACACATCCATGAAACTAGAAGCTGCTTCTTTGAAAGAATTAATAAGCTCGATAAACCACTGGCCAGACTAATCCAAAAGAAAAGAGAAAGGACCCAAATTAATAAAATTATGAATGAAAGGGGGGAGATCACAACTAACACCAAGGAAATAGAAACAGTCATCAGAAATTATTATCAACAGCTATATGCCAATAATTAAGCAACCTAGAAGAAATGGATGCATTCCTGGAAACCTATAAACTTCAAAGACCGAAACAGGAAGAAATTGACGACCAGAATAGACCAATAACTAGTAACAAGATTGAAGCAGTGATCAAAAAACAAGAGTCAAGGACCTGATGGATTCTCTGGGGAATTCTACCAAACATTCAAAGAAGAAATAATAGGAGACTAGAGCAGTTTAAAAGAATAGAAACAGAAGGAAAACTTCCAGACTGTCTATGAAGCCAGCATTACCTTGATCCCCAAACTAGGTAAAGACCCAATCGAAAAGGAGAATTTCAGACCAGTGTCCCTGATGAATATGGATGCCCAGATTCTCAACAAGATCCTAGCTAATAGAACCCAACAGCACGTTAAAAAGATTATCCACCACGACCAGGTGGGATTTATCCCTGGGATGCAAGGGTGGTCCAACATTCGCAAATCAGTGTGATAGAGAACAAATTACTAAGAGAAGAGAAGAACCACATGGTCCTCTCAATTGATGCCAAAAAAGCATTTGACAAAATACAGCATCCTTTCCTGATTAAAACTCTTCAGAGTATAGGGATAGAGAGAACATTCCTCAATTTCATAAAATCCATCCATGAAAAACCCAGAGCAAATATTCTCAATGGGGAAAAGCTGAGAGCCTTTCCCTTAAAATCAGGAGCATGACAAGGATGCCCACTCTTGCCACTATTGTTCAACCTAGTATTAGAAGTCCCAGCAACAGCAATCAGGCAACAAAAAGAAATGAAAAGTATTCAGATTGGCAAAGAAGAAATCAAACTCTCTCTCTTAGCAGGTGACATGATACTTTATGTGGAAAACCCTAAAGACCCCACTCCCAAACTACTAGAATTCATACAGCAATTCAGTAATGTGGCAGGATACAAAATCAATGCACAGAAATCAGTTACTTTCTTATACACTAACAATGAAACTGTGGAAAGAGAAAGTAGAGAATCGATTCCATTTATAATAGCACCAAAAACCATAAGGTACCTTGGAACCTAACCAAAGAGGTAAAGGATCTATACTCAGGGAACTACAGACACTCATGAAAGAAACTGAAGACAAAAAGATGGAAAGATATCCCATGCTCATGGATCAGAAGAACAAACATGGTTAAAGTGTCTGTGCTGCCCAGAGAATAGTACAAATTGCTATACTTTCAACGCCATCCCGATCAAAATACCATCAGCATTTTTCAAAGTGCTGGAACGAACAATCCTAAAACCTATATGGAACCAGAAAGACCCTGAATTGCCAAGGCAATGTTGAAAAGGAAAAACAAAGTGGGGGCATTACATTGCCTGATTTCAAGCTTTACTACAAAGCTGTGGTCACCAAGACAGCATGGTACTGGCACAAAAACAGACACATATACCAATGGAACAGAGTAGAGAGCCTGGATATGGACCCTCAACTCTATGGTCAAATAATCTTCATCAAAGCCGGGAAAAATATCCAATGGAAAAAAGACACTCTCTTCAATAAATGGTGCTGGGAAAATTGGAAAATATACAGAAGAATGAAACTCGACCAGTCTCTTACACCATACACGAAGATAAACTCAAAATGGATGAAAGACCGCAGTGTGAGATAGGAATCCATCAAAAACCTAGAGGAGAACATAGGCAGTAACCTCTTCGACATCAGCCACAGCAACTTTTTTCAAGATAGGTCTCCAAAGGCAAAGAAAACAAAAGTGAAAATGAACTTTTGGGACTTCATCAAAATAAAAAGCTTCTGCACAGCAAAGGAAACAGTCAACTAAACAAAGAGGCAACCCACAGAATGGAAGAAGATATTTGCAAATGACACTACAGACAAAGGGCTGATATCCAAGATCTGTAAAGAACTACTCAAACTCAACACTCAAAAAACAAATAAGCAAGTCAAAATGGGCAGAAGACATGAACAGACACTTCTCCAATGAAGACCTACAAATGGCTAACAGACACATGAAAAAATGTTCATCATCATTAAGCATCAGGGAAATTCAAATCAACCACACTGAGATACCACCTACACCAGTTAGAATGACAAAAATTAACAAGGTAAGAAACAAATGTTGGAGAGGATGTAGAGAGAGGGGAACCCTCTTACATTGTTGGTGTGAATGCAAGTTGGTGCAGCTACTTTGGAAAACAGTGTGGAGGTTCCTCAAAAAATTAAAAATAAAGCTACCCGATGGCCTGGAAATTGCACTACTGGGTATTTACCCCAAAGATAGAGATGTAGTGAAAAGAAGGGCCATATGCACCCTAATGTTCATAGCAACAATGCCCACAATAGCCAAACTGTGGAAAGAGCAGAGATGCTCTTCAACAGACAAATGGATAAAGATGTGGTCCATATATACAATGGAATATTACTCAGCCATCAGAAAGGATGGCTTTTACCCAACTTTTGCATCAACATAGATGGGACTGGAGGAGATTATGCTGAGTGAAATAAATCAGGCAGAGAAAGTCAATTATCATATGGTTTCACTTACTTGTGGAATATAAGGAGTAGCATGGAGGACATTAGGAGAAGGAAGGGAAAAATGAAGAGGGGGATATTGGAGGGGGAGGTGAACCATGAGAGACTGTGGACTCTGAGAAACAAACTGAAGGTTTTAGAGGGGAGGGGGGTTGTTGGGTGAGCCCAGTGGTGGGTATTAAGAAGGGCATGTACTACATGGAGCACTGGTTGTTATCTGTAAACAGTGAATCTTGGAACACTACATCAAAAACTAATGACGTACTGTCATTAACATAACTAACATAACATAATAATAAAAAAAAGAAAAGAAAATTTTGTTACCCTCTCTGAATAATTGTTAGAATTATCAAATAAGCAGCAATTCATCAAAGGCATACTAGACTTGAATAGCACTACCAACCAAGTAGCCTAATTGACATTTATCCAGCAGCCCACCTAGCAACAGCAGAAAACACGTTCTTCTCAAGTGCACAGGAAACATTTCCAAGAGAGACCACATTCTGGACCATAAAACAATTCCCAAGTGCAAAAGGATTCAAGTCACACAGTCTGTTCTCTCATCACAATGGAATTGAAGTGGAAATAACAAAGATAGTTGGGAAAATCCCCCAAATGATTGGAAACTAAAAAAGCATATTTCTGAATAGCCCAGAGATCAGAGGAGAAATCAAAAGAGAAATCAGAAAATATTTTGAACTAAACGAAGATGAAAACATAGCATGTCAAAGTTGGTGGAACGCCACTGCAGCTCTACTGAGGGGAGATTTCTAGCACTATTAGAGGAGGATAAAGGTCTGGAAACTGTGAACTCAGGTGTCATCTTAAGAAACTAAACAACAACAACAAATTAAGCCTAAAATCAGCAGAAGAAAGGAAGTGAGAATCCCAGTGGAAATCACTGTAGTAGAAACCAGCAACCACAGTGAAAGGAAGGAAGGAAAGGAGGAAAGAAAGAAGGAAGTCAAAAGCTGCTTCTTTGAGAAAATCAGTAAAACTAACAAACTTCTAATGAGTTTGATCAGGAGGGGAAAGAGAGAAGACACAAATTACTGATGCCAAGAAAGGGAAAGGTGCCAGAGAGGCCCGCAACATGACAGTTCTATGGGGACGGAGCTTTGAGGGGAGCTGTAAGCTCATCCCAACCCCCCACTGGCTGCCCGGGAATGGGGCTGTTGGTGTTTGAGGCCACCGTGAACCTGGGGAGGGCAGGTGGGGTGGGAAAGCCACAGAGCTGGCTGTTCTTGCTGAGTTTCAGCTATCTTTCTCCGATAAGTGACCCTGGACTGCTGCAAGCCCTTGGTTAACTGTCGAAGCTCTGAAAAGGTTGACTTTGACAGTTTCTGCCCAAATTTTATGGTCCTGCTATCAAGACAGCTCTTGTCTTTGTAGCCTCGTGTTTGCAGCCCTTCTCTCCAGCCTCCGCCAGGATTATGGTGTCCAGGAAACCAGTTCCTGGTAAACATTTCCAGAAGAAGGATCCAAAGACCTAGACCTTGATTCTTTCCCCGGGTGGGGAGCCTGCATTCCTCCAGAGGCTGTGCAGTGTGTGCCCCTGACCGGCTGTCCTGCTCCCGCTCACACCATGCGCTTCCACCCACCCGAAACCCCCTTTCAGAAAAATGTTTTTATCATACATCACAGAGACAAAACGGTTCAGGCTAATCACATCTCATTTGTTTGAGGATAGATAAAAAGTTATTATTTTGTCCTTCTATTTCTTGTCTTTTTTTCTTCACCTTTCAGAGAAGCTCCAAGGAGCTATTTGTGCTTCATGAATTTCATTAACCATTTAGTCAAGAATATTTGTACTATAATACCTCTTGACTTAATTTGTGCCATAAATCGTGGAAATTAAACAGGTTTGAGAGTTGACCGTGATTACAGCACTGGGAGAAAGAATGTTTAAAAATAGAAACTATGGTCCCCATCCTTAGGAAGCATCTAATCTAATTGGGAGAATAACACTAGAATTTGTACCTCTTCCACATCTTGTATCAAGTGTGTTTGCCTCCGTTATCAAGAATAACGGAGAGGTCAGAGTAAGGTGTTTTCTCTATTGGATGTGACGGGTGATTCATTCACTCGGTAAATTCCTAGGACATTGTCGGTGTGCCGGGCATAGCACTAGGCTCTGGGGAGAAGAGCCATGACTCAGGAGATGAGTTCTGCTCCCTTTGGGCTAACAGGCCAGGGAAGAGGTCAGCCAACAGGGGGAGTGAGCAAGCGAGGAACATGATGAGCACCTGTGGGAACTGGTCTAAAGAATGGGCCGCCAGCTCTAAATGGGGCCAGGTTCAGGTCAGTGACAGTGCAGGGGGGCGGGGAGGCCGGTGCCACTGGCAGGGAAGGCTGGGGGACAGGTGGTGGATGGGCCCCGAGGAGGCCGGAGGGCAGGTGGCCTCTAACCCAGGAGGTCATGGTGTGGTGGGGACAGACAAGCCACAAGCCCCCATCTGGGTCATCAGAGCCCAGGGGATTAGGACGGGAGGCGGGATGGCTCCTGGGCTCCTGCAGAATGAGCCAGGCCAAGTGGCACGGCAGACGAGGAGGCAGGGAGGGGCGAGGACCAGGGAAGCCGCAGGAGGGGTGAAGGCTGGCAGGGCACTGGGTGGGGCTGGCCAGGAGCCCCAGCTCTTGTGGGTCAGTCCCACTGATGCCTAGCCCCGTGGTTCTTATGACCTTCCACAGCTCCCTGTGCCCTGGCCCTGGTCTCTGTGGGACACAGGTGGCCTGCAGACTGGCCCCAGCCACCCTCTCTTGTCTCAGAAAGGGGAATCAGTAGAGTCCTGGGACGGGGAAGCTGGGGGTTCCCTGCCACTCCCGTCCCTCCCTCATGGGTTGCGAGTAGCGGGGTGGGGACAGCTGCTCACGTGTCGGACTGGCCTGGGCCGCAGGTGGGCAGGAACACACAGGCCACAGCTCTCTGGCATTGGGGGTTGGAGGGCACGAGGTAATTGTGAGGATCGGGCACGAGCCAGCAGGAAGCCCTGAAGTCACCAAGCAGGAATTCGGGGCAGCAAGACCCAGAGGTGCCCTGTCAGGGCCCAGGGAATGCTTTTGAGATTAAGCGGCCTGGGAAGATCTTCCCAAGGCAGTGAGAGCTAACCTCGGAGGAAGGGAATGAGCAAGCCCTGGAGAAGGCTCCTAGGGTAAAACGCATTCCTTCAGAATCCAGAAACTCTGAAGAGAGGAGAGCTGCCCCCTTTTGAGAAATAACCCGAAGGCTTGGGTAGGGGGAGGTTGGAGCGAACCTGGAGGGGATTGCTCTGCGCTGAAGGCGGGGCTGTGAGCAGTGGCTACATCATGGAGGCCGTGGCAAGAAGTTTGGTTTCATCCCAAGAGAAAGAGAAGCCTCTGTCAGGTGTAAAGGAATAAGGGACATGAGATCACTTCGGCTGCTGTGCAGGGAGTACACGGTAGGGGCGAGGATGGAAGTAGGAAAAAGTGCTCGTGCTCATGGTCTCTCGCCCTTATCTCTGCAACTTGAGAGCCAGGTTATCCAAATGGCTGTGTGGCAGTCCATGTGATACACTGGAAGGGTCACAGGATTTGGTGCCAGAAGTGCCTGCATTTGAATCCTGACTCTTCCGCCTCATTAGCTGTGTGAATGTAGGCAAGTGGTCTAACTTCTCTAAGCTTCTGTTTAGTCTTTTGTAAAATAGGGAGAAAGACTCTTAGCCTTTAGGGCTGTAGTAAGGGTTATGTTCGGTGACATGTAGGGAGTACACTTAGATGTGTAGAAAGTACACGAACGTTCTCTTTGCCTGTCCTGATATGGAGCTTTGTTGGAAAACAAAGTGGAGGTGCCCGCTTCCTGCAGTGAGCCTTCTGACACCCCTAAACACAGTGGGATGTAGACAGCGTGCTCCAATCTGGTGCTGATTGGCGTGGGCGAATAGAGCAGTCCCTAATGCCACTGACATCATCGTTTCATTCCTAGCACGGACTTGACTTTGGTAAAGTCCACTGTTTCCACTTGGTAGCAGCTGAGCCACCAGTTCTCTAGTTTTCATGCTCTAGGGTCCGTCCACTTCGCTGATAGCCTTTAGGAGCGCTGGGCTTGACGTCAGACCTGGAGTCAAGCCCTAGTTCTGTGATGAGCCCACTGTGCAACCTTAAGCAAGGGCCTCTCCCCTCAGCTTCTTCATCTGTGCCATGAGGACAGGGACTGTCCTCAGGAGGTTGTGGTAGGGACTGTAGCGGAGCCCTGACTTGAGTGCCTCTGACCTCACAGGTATCCCGTGATTCAGACCATGCACGTGAGGGGACTAGCTTGGTGCCTGGCACATGGCACTCACCACGCACAGGAGCGTTTCTGTTGTCATTCCGACTACAGTTGCTGCTGGTCTGCAGTGAGGATACATTTTTCCAGCTGCTGCTGAAACAGAGGAAAATGGCAGGGGTCCTTTCTGAGTGTCCCACCAAGGAGGGGACCCCACTCAATGATAACAGAGAGCTGAGAACTGAGCCTTTGTCCCTTCTTGTTTTGTCTTGCCGCTTCTTCCTGGGCCAGGTGGACAATCAGCTCATTGGTACCACTCAGCCCTTCATGCTCTACGTGACTCCCCTGAGCAACGAGAATGAGGTCATCGAGACCGGCCCGGCCGTGCAGGTGAACGCGGTGAAGTTTCCCAGTAAGAGCGCGCTGACCAACATCTACAAGGTGGGCCGCTGAGGGAGGCTGTTGTTGGCTTGGCGCGGTGGCAGGAGCTGATCTGTCCTCTCGCTGAGCGTCCGAGCAGCAGTGCGGGGTGGGCCAGAAGCCGTCACGCACAGTGGGGCAGTCTGACTTACTCCATGGGGTAGGGGGCTCACAGCAACCCCTCGTAGCACCCGGCATTCTCGACTGTGGCTTTGCGCATGATAACGAGGAATCCCCAGGGGCCAGAGTCTGTATTCATCAGAGTCGAGTCTCTGTGGGAAAGCATAGGATCTTCCAGGTTGATCAGGACCAGGTGTGATCCAGAAGCGTTACTAGAATAATTAGAGAGTGGTAGGAGGGGTCTGACCTTGGGACAGACGTCCTCTTGTGTAAGCTGACTTACACTGACTACTAAAAGCACATCATTCAAAAGTGATGAGCTTTCTTCCCTGGAGAAGTTTCCACTTATAAGCGGGCTGATACAGCAGCAAACTCTGGAAAAGTGGGAGCGAGGAGGTTGCTTCCCGTATTTCTGCCCTTTGTCACCATTACCAGTAGGCCTGTGTGCAGCCCTCAAATCCTGCTGCTCCTTCAACTAGCTGCTGTCCACGTGAGCTCAGCACCAGAACGCTGTCCCCCGCAGCGCATCTGCAAGCGGGGTCCTGACTAAGGAGACACAGATGCCCTGGAAACCAAACAAGAGGGCGGTGAATTGTATATTAAATCTCTTCTGGAATTCTTGGCTAATTGTAACAACGTAGAGAGAGATGAGCCAGAAATCATTTGGCAGTGTGGTTACAAAATCACATGAGTGAAGAAACTCTGCCACGTCATTTGGGGGCCTTCTTCATGGCCCAGATGAAAGTTCCTTCTGGTGTTTACACTATTAATCAGAATCTCTCCGTCTATAGCATCTGATGATCACGGCTCAGAGATTCACAGTGCAAATTGAAGAGAAACTGCTCCTCAAGCTGCTGAGTTTTTTTGGCTACGATCAAGCAGAATCAGGTACTGTTGAATATTCTAGATTTGTGTCTGGGAAGTGACCCAAGAATGGCCTTTTCTAGTCCGCTTGTGAAAATAGGTGGCTTCTGAGTACCCGACAAACTCCCTTCCCGCCTCGCAGCCGGAGCCCAGAAGCTGAGGCTTGTGTCTCAGCAGCTTTTTTCCAAGTACAGCCTATTGATGGGGGTGCAGAGGGTGGCTTATATGGGCATGAAGGAAGCTTCTTAGAGGCACCAGGGTTCAGCCTTTGGGAAGCAGCACACTTTTCCTCTTCGTTGTGCATTTGTTGACTCATCTGCTTGAGGATAACAGAAATGATGTTCATCATTTAGCAAACCACTTTATTTCCTAACCTTTGTTTAGTAAACAGACTACGGGCCAAGAATCAGAAATCCCTTCGGCAGTTCCTTTGGTTTAGTTAAGGGGAAAAAAAATGACTAGCCTTAACTTCTTAACTTTTTACATCCATGCCCTTATGCCTTAATGTCATTACCAAGTTTTCTAGTTACTTGACTCTTCTTTAGAGACGGGAGTGAGAGAAGCTGTTGGAAACCCTACATGTCCCAGCAGTCGCTACAGAAATCATGTAGCTTTTGTCTCTTTATTTTAGATTCCTCCTCATGGCCTTTGTAAGACTGAATATAGAGCTTAGAAAGAAGTCCGCAATGCTTAGTCTTTTGAAGACTAAACCGAATATCAAAACTGAGAAATGATAAGATAGACTTGAATGTTTATATGCCCACGTTGGCTAGAGAAAAAAACCACTGGGGACGTGTGTGCATATGTACAAACTTAGATACAACACAAGAAAATATTTTTGCTCTTTAGCCCAGACTTAGGATTCAAACTTTAAGTGTATTTGGGATCAGGAGCAAGATCCTGTCTGTTTAAAACTGTGTTTTCAAAAAAAAACCCCCCACACACACAAAAAAACTGTGTTTTCCACTCTGGGTGTGTGTTTGGACTCAGATAGCCACTCGAGACCCTGCCTGCAGGTGGCCAGGCTCTTTTGGCACCTTCCTGGGAAGTTTTACTTTCAATTTTACTGGACATGCTTTTCTTGTAAGTTGTTTTAAATAAATTTCTCACCAAGCATTGTATAGACGTTTATAAAATCCTGGCCTTTGTTTTACTGGAGCATCTCTTCCACTCTCTCTGTTTAGGTTCCCTGAAGACAAATGGGCAGGTCTCTTGCAGCGTCATTTTCTCAGACCTAGTCCCTTGTTTTCTAAAAAAGAGAACCATAAGAGCGTACAGCATACATCTGTTTGATAGGTAGATCGGTACAATCTCCTTGGTTGTATCTCTAAGGCCCAGGAAGCCAAGTGAAAGTAAGCTGACCGCATCGTTGTGGGCACAGGAGCAAGGCAGAGAGCACATTGCCTTGTGCCAGCCCACGTCACTCCTTCTCACTACACAAGACGTAAAAAAAAAAAATCTGCCTCGACTCTGCTGCTTTCACAAACGTCCACCATTTGGGAGGGGGGTGACTGCTGCTGTGACGTCAGATCGCTATAGCCTGTAGCCGGTTTCTTTTTAAAGGCATTCTGTTGCACTCAGGTACCTTCTTCAACTGGTCATGTTGTTCATTATAGTTCAGTTAAACTCTACTCCGAGGGATGATATTCGGATATCATCTCACGAAATAAATGCAGATAATCGGGGTCATTTATGATAATCATAATAAGAACAACACGGTTTCTAGAAGACTCATTGCCAGCACACACCCGTGACCTCTGGCTTCCCCACCTGCATGATTTTTTCCAAAGCTGATGTCTGCCAGATGGTATGGAGTCACAAAAGATTAGGCTATTGTACTTTTTTGGTAAACAACATGAAGCACATCTGCTTTTACAAAGAAGTGGCATCGGGATACTGTACATATCACCAAACCCCGAAAAACTAAATTTGGAGACATGTTGACATTTTTTGTATGATTATTTTTCAGCATTAGCATTTGATTTGTGAGACTTCAGGAGATTCTTTTTTTTTTTTTTTTTTTTTTTTTAGTTTTTATTTATTTATTTGACAGACAGAGATCACAAATAGGCAGAGAGGCAGGCAGAGAGAGAGGAGGAAGCAGGCTCCCTGAAGAGCAGAGAGCCTGATGCGGGGCTCGATCCCAGGATGCTGGGACCCTGACCTGAGCTGAAGGCAGAGGCTTTAACCCACTGAGCCACCCAGGCACCCCTCTTTTTTTTTTTTTTTTTAATTTCACTATTTTACTCTCATACCAGAGGTGGAAAAGTATGATGAAAACCTCCACGAGAAGACGGCTGAGCAGGGTGGAACACCAGTTCGATACTACTTTGAAAACCTCAAAATCAGCATTCCCCAGATCAAGCTGAGTGTCTTCACCTCCAACAAGCTACCATTGGATCTCAAGGTGAGCGAATATCTGGGTAAGATTTAAACAATGACTTTCCCTCGAGAAGAGTATGTTTCCCGTTTGCTTTTTCTTGCTTTTTCTGTCCAGGATCATCTTTGATAGCACATATTTTCACCGGTTTCCCTTTTAGAAAGTTTGACATACACACACGCATACACACATACGTTCATGTGTACACATATGTGTGAACATATGGACATCTGTGTAGATGTATACGTACTTTTTAAAATATTTAAGTAAGACTTTGCTAAAGATTGAGGAGTAATGGGAGCAAACAGAGAATTACATAAAACCCGTCTTCTTAGCTCTTGGCTTGTCTCAATGAGGTCAGAGCCTACTTTCCTAGGGCCGCTCGCAGATTCAGGAGAAAAGTTACAACCAAGACAGTACCTGCCTTTTGTGCCCAAGACCTGCCTGCCCCCCTGGTTCTCTCCACCTCTCCGTGAATGGCTGACACTGGAAATGTCCACCACCGTCAAGGAGCACACTGGGCCGCACACCACTGGGGTGTGGCCTCTCTCCCCGCCGTCGTCAGAATGTGACACGTCTGCAGACTGTCCTGATCTGCCCTTGACAGAGAGAGCCTGGATTCCACCTTTGTCTGCCGCAGGAAGATCCATTTTAACCAAGGGCTGGGGCTGGGATTCTTTCTCATCCAAGCCCGCGTGACTCGGAAGCCTGTACCGTGCTGCACTGTACCGTATACCCACCCCCACCCCTGCAAACGTAAGGCATCAGAGCACTTTAGAGCTGCGCGAGTCCTTGGTGAGCGAGGATGTTGGAGTTCAGAGAGTTCTTTCACGCAGGCCTTGTGGGGCGGCCGTGATGGGAGCAGGAGGAGGCCCCAGGTGCTTGTTAGAAAGTCTTTTCTTAGACTGAGGCTAAATCTGCCTCGCTACCGCTCGGACCCATCGCTTCTGATTCTTTTCATTTGTTGCCCTTGAAGACGGTTGTCAAGGCACCTGCTCCCCCCCACCCCCCACCCGCAACCACCAGCCCAGGACGCGGCCACTGCCCCACGGGGCCTCCTTTCAGATGCTGCGTGATGGCCTCTCTTCTGAGCAGGAACAGCTACAGACCTGAACAGACAAATAATACACCTTGTGTCCTCGGTCCAGCTGCCTACCGGGACTGTCCAGCAGTGCGCCACGTGGAGCAGTGCGGTGGGGACTGTGGCGTGTGGGGCGAGTGCCCTTCATCTGAAGGGGCCGCCTCAACCCAGCTTCGGCCAGTTGCTGTCACAGGGCAGTGTGAACCCAGTGTGGCCAGATCTCCAGATTTTTAAAGCAAAGCCAGAAATCTGGGTTTTTATGTGGAATCTCCTGGTTTTGAAATGTTGGCAACCAGATTGAGTTGTTTTCTTTAAAAACCTTTTGGGCTTGACAAAACACATGTGTGGGCCTCATGTGGTGCCTGGTTTGCCAATTCACACCTTCTAAAACAGACCTATAGGTAACGAGACACTAGTCTGGTCATCAACAGATCATACTTGGATAAGGACCGGACAAGGGTGGCAGCTTCAGTTCCTCGGCAAGCTGGGGATGAGCAGTCGGGGGTGCTGGTCGGGACCAGAGGGGCAGGAGTTGCTTTGCAACCATCCTGAGAACAGCGTGCCCTGCCCTTTCCAGCAGACTCTCCTGTCTGCTTGATTGGCTTTAATTTCATGTTTCCCAGGAGACTAAAGATACTTATAATTAGCCTGGGAGTGGGGGGAAAACCATGGGAAAACCACTATCTTGTTAATATCCACAAGTATCCACTTGACTTATGTGACCCCTTGGAATGGGTTTGTTTGATAAAGTATATATTCTCCCAGAACACTTGGCACGCGCCCAACAAACCAATGTTAAGCATTTCCTGAGAGTTAAGGACTTCTTGTTTTTTAAATCATCTTACTTAGAAACACAGACACCTAACGGTTCCTTTCAGATTGCTCCCAGCAAAACACTTTCCCCCAGCCTGACAAATGCAATAGGATTTCCTACAGCTGAAGTAGGTCCAGATCTCCGGTGAAGGATGCCAGTGCGTGCGTGATGCTGTGCGGACGGTACATGGGCGATCCGTTAAGGCCAGTGTTCCATTTGTCACCGTGCTGAAGGAACATTTTGAAAGCCTTTTCAGATGATTGTTCCAGAAATCCAGTGGAGCAGCTGTGGCTGGGGGGGCATCCTGAATGGGGCACATTACTGTTTCAGGCAGGGTGCTGGGAATTGGGACTTCAGAGTTAAAATCTCAGCTTGTGGAAGACACCGTTTCACTGTGTCTCGAGTCCTCCTGGAGTCTGGGACTCATAAAATAATGTCATTTATTCAAAGAGTTTCCTAACAGAGTAATATCCCTTTATTAGCAGCTCTTAGAAAGAGCCATGTGCTCTTTGAGATGACTGTGTAATGGCTCAAAGTATGTGCTTAGGGAATGGAGTGCCGTCCCAGAGCAGGAATCACAGGAGTCTGACTAAAAGGTAACCGTGTCTTTGGTATTGAAGGAATAATTATCTTGATTCTCCTGACTCCAGGCCACAAGTGAGGCTGTCCGAAATCTCGGAGGAAAGTCTCTTCACGTTTACACGGAGGGCACATTATTGCCAGATACAGTGTCTGTTCAGAAGGACTGAGAGCACTTTCCCATCTGCTATCTCGATTGGATTCCTTCCTCTGTGATGGGAGAAGGGGGAGATAATAGCTCCATTTCACAAATGCAGACACATCCCTCCCCTCCCCCCTTCGTCTCCATTATTCTCCCCAGCCTGCACTACTAGGGAGTAGCAGAGTAAGATCGAAAAACCAGGTAGTTTGTATGTACTTGGGTTTTTGGGTTTTTTTTTTTTAAAGATCAAAAGAAGCCAGGAGCCTTTCAAAGGTTTCACGAGGTGGCCTACAGCAGTCCTTTTCCCATTTAGAGCGTTGGGGTATTACAAAAGAAGGGCTTTAATTGAGCAATCTAGTTTGGAAGAAAACCCACATTTTAATGGTCAGAGAGCAAGAGGGTGGGGGTGAGGGGGAATTTCAAACAAAGACACTATTTAAAAAGCCTAAAACTGTCTTCTCAAAGGCTTGAAATAATTTGTTGGGAAACTTCAGACCCTTTACTTTTTTCCTCCCCTCCCTAAATAAAAACCAGATTTGTTAAAAGGAAAAAAGATCCAGTATTGTTAATTGTATTTCAGAAAGTGCCAGAGAGGGAACTATGCCTGTAGTTTTAAACACTGTCCCAGGAGGGAAATGGGCAAATACCCTGCTTCACATAAACAGTCTCTATGTACCATAAATAAACCTTTAAAGAATGGATTCCAGACAGTTTTGTTTAGTGCAGGATAAACTCAGAAAGGAAAGGACGTGGCCCAGGGACTGGCTTGTGATCCGAGACCTTATGGCATATGGACAGGTATCTCTTCTTTCAACTCCATAAAGTTTCTGGAAAACTTCAGCGGTTTTCGTCTGGGGGAGGTAGGAATAGACAGTTTCCTAGTTTTATTAGGAACTTCTGAGCCCAGATGGCTTTCTCCAGAATCCGTTTTATAACAGGAAACTGTCTGCTACTTGAGTAAATAAGCATCAATTTTGTATACTACTGTATTCGATTAGTCATTTCGTTACTACAGGAAAAAGCCCTGTTTTGCTCTTTCCCCTCTCATCTGTTTTCCTTTGACTGACCCGAACAACCTGAAGGTGGCAGATTAATTCATACCAAAGGCTGCATCTCGGCTCTTTCTACCGTGGGAGGCCCCAGAGCCATAAATGACGAGGCGGAGATGATTTTTACTGAAGGGCCAGGGTATCTCCTGGGTTCAGACAAAGCACAGGAGCCATTCAGAAAGGGGTCGGAGTCTCTCATGAGGGTCTGGACAACTTGGTAAAGGTTGTAGAGTCTCTGCTCCTATGTTCCTGCTCCTATGGTTCCTCTTATTCAGTATTTGGTTGCAATGAGGAAGTTGGGGAGCAAAAAAGCTTTTGCCTTAAGCCTTTGTTTGGATCTCATTTCCTCTTCTCTGAGAAGACAGTAATGCTCAGAGGTGTATTGGCAAAACAGACTGCTGACCTGATGTCAGTGCCTCCCCCAGTGCATTTACTGGGCGGCTCTAAGCAAAACGGTTAAGCCGGGCTGAGCCTCAGTTTCTCCAGTCTGTGCCACATGGATGCATGAAGCGTGCTTGAATGAACAGCAGAAAGCTTTTCAGGAGAAACAGTGGAATCCTCCATTCTGGTCTGCATGCTTTCCACCTAATGGGTGGTTACTGTCGTGAAAATGAGCACGTTTGAGTCTAAGATCTCCTAATAACTAACTGCATGAGTTTAGGTCATCCACTTAACATTTCTTTGGTTTTATTTATTTAAAAAAATGAGAGTGTTCGGCTGAGTTAGCGTGTTAGGCTGAATTAACCTAAGAATGCTCTCAATCTCTAAAATGTTTAGTCCTCAGATTGTTTAGTAGGAGGTTACTGGTGACTTACCAAGGGCCCAGATATAGGGACCTTTTGTCTGCCCTCATCTCTGTAGGGTTCTCTGCTATATTCAGCATTGCTGACCTGCCTGTCCCTTTCTGGTTCTCCTCTTATTCCTCTGTTTGTTTCTTTGTCTTCTTCACAGTTTTCTTTTCCTCTGCTTCTCCTGACCCATCTATTTAAGGGCTCTTTTTACCTCTGAACCAAACTGTCTGGTCGCATCACTTGCCCATTTTCAAAATCACATTATTGGTCTTTTATCACCTATAATTTTAGAAGCTTTTTATATAAGTTTGGTCTTTGAAATGAGTTGCAAGTTTTTTTCCTTCGGTTTTTCAATTGGCTTTTTACTTTTGATGTATGTATGTTTTTGTTTTTGTTTTAATCACAGGAAAGCTTTTTATTTTTATGTCATCAAAATTACCAGTCTTTTGCCTATTTGTATTTGAGTCCCCCAAATTTTTCCCATTCTCTGGTTTTTAAAAAATTCCATCTATATTTTCTTCCCATTACACAATTTCATTTCAGTTAAAGATGCTCTTGTCCCAAAAGAATTTAAGACAGCCTCTGAAAATACACGCTAAAAGATGAAAAATAAGGGAGAAAATAGAAAGTGCATGAAATTGCACATGAGATTTTACTATAAAGGCATTTATGATTCATTGGGGGGTACATAGAGGTTTTAGTAAGTGCTATTAGACCAACTAGATACCCATTTGGAAAAATACACAATTAGATTTTTACTTACACACTATACAAGGAAAGATTCTGTGTAGATCAGAGATTTATTAACATTATTTGCATGGAAAATTGTTTTCACATTCAAAGAAGTATTTTGCATGCTGTCCAAAATCCTTGAAATATCAGTCTTGTTAAATAAAAATATAATTGGAAAATAGGCCATATCCAGAAATTGTTAACTGGGTTATAGTGGAGCCAGACTAGCTGAGAATTTCAAGAAAAGCTCGATAGAGAAAAACCCTGAAAGTCTGTTTGAAGGTATGGGAAAGCGACCAGGACATCTAGGACCTGATGGTCCAAGATTTATGTGAGGAAGGAAACTCAATAAACTGAGTCCAAATTTACTCTGCTTTTATTCTTGAGATAATCCTAATCTGTAAATGATATGGGGAGAAAGTCAGAGAAGGTGAGCAGAAAGCAGCTGTCAAGGCAGAGAGTCTGAGTAAGGCTTCTGGCAGTCTCCTGGGGTTGGCATAGCAAACGTTAGGTACTAAGAGAGCTGGTAATCAAGGGAGGGCCGATATCTTACAGAGAAAGGACAGGCAGAAAAGAGCCCCCAGTGGTCTGAGCTGCTGTCTGTCTTGAGGCAGATACCAATTTCTAGGTAACTTCATCTGAGAGAGGCCAAGCAGAAAGTGGTGGTCAAGAGGCAGGAAAACAAAGTAGACCTTTTGGCAGTTTTCTGGTGCCGGGGAGATTAAAAGTAGAGGAACTGAATTGGTTGTCAGTTGATATCACTGACACTACACCAGGGCTTATAAAGAATAAAATAGACCAGACTGAAATCCAGCCTTGAGAAAGCCCAAATTCTGGTTACATGAAGCCCCTTTAACTGCCTGCTAAAAACTAAAGACTCATCTGAAATCTGTAAACGTTTTCATAGAAAATGTTAGATTCAGTCACAAATTAACCGGACCTACCAAGAGAGGAGACCAAGAATAAAAACAGACACTAGAAGCAGACCCATAGATAAAACAAATATTGGCATTATCAAACAGAATTTTAAAGAGTAAATGTAAGTGTGTTCAAGAAGTTTACCAGATAACTATAATCTACATTTTAAAAATAAATAAGGGAAAATTATAGACCAGAATTGTTTCATGAACATAGAAGAAAGAAATCTGAACAACATATCAACAAATCAAATACAGCAGTGTATGAGAAGGAAACTATAACTTAATTGGGCTTATTCCAGGAATGTAAGTGTAAGTATTTTCAGATAAATTACATAATTTGCCACATCAACAACATGAAAAGAAGAAAAAATATGATTATCTCAATAGTGGCATAAAACAAAAAAAAAAAAAAAAAAGAAAAAAGAAGGGAGCTGCCTTAATCTGATAAAATGTATCTATAAAAAAACTACAGCAAGCATACTCAATGGGAAGGAGCAGGCCCATTATCACCATTTCAGTTCACTGTCATACTGGAGATCCTAGCCAGTGCAATAAGGCTAGAAAGATTACAGAAGAAATAAAGGAAAAGTATAAGAACTGGACAGGAAAATGAAAACTTTGTTATTTGCAGAGAACATGAATGTGTACCTGGAAAATCTAAAAGAATGTACAGATAAGTTACTATCTGAATGAATAAATAAATTTACAAAGGTCACTGGACACAGTGTACAAAAATCAATTGTATTTCTACATTTCAGCAACAATTATAGAGAAAAGGAAAGTTTGAAGAATGTAATTTACAACAGTGTTAAGAAAACATCAAATATGGTATCATTCTCTATTGCTATATGACGAACTACTCCAACCCTTAGTGGTTTATTTTTTCACAATTCTATGGGTTAGCAGTTTGGGCTGGAGTCTGTTGAATGCTTCTTCTGTTGGACTCACCTGTTGTTATCGATCTGACAGTCAACTGAGACTGACTGGTTTACCATGACCTAACTCACATGTCAAGTGTTAAGTGCTGCCATCAAAAGAACCTTCTTCCACATGGTCTCTCAGCTGCTCCACGTGGTGGAAGTGTCAAAAAGGGCAGAGCAGAAGCTCCAAGGTCCCTCGAGGCTTAGGCACAGCAGTCACACAGTGTTCCTCCTGCTACATTTTCTTGGTTGAAGCAAATTTCAAGGTCAGTACAGATGAAATAGCCTCCACTAATAGTACAAGATGTAAAGAATATATGGCCATTTTTGATCTACTGCGGAAACCTAGGAATAAATCCAGCAAAGCGTGTATATAAGACCTCTGTATGGAAAACAATGTAACATTATTAAGAGAAAAGAGAACTACATAGATAAGGGGACATACCACATTAATACACTGAAAGATTTACTACTGTGAAGTTGTCATTTCTCCTCAAATTGATCCATAGATTCAATGCAATCTTGATGAAAATTCCAACAGTTTTTGTGTGTGTATGTGTGGCAGATTGACAAGCTGATTCTAAAATGTATTTGGAAATGAAAAAGGCAAAGAATAGGGTAATCCTTAAAAAAAAAAAAGACCAAAGTTGGAGAGCTTATACTATTAGATTTCAAAACTCGTTACAAAACTATATATTAAGAGAGTGTGGTATCGGTAGAAGGCAGAACAAAATGAAATAGAAAAAGGTATCCAGAAACAGACACATAAATTCAGTTACTCAACTTACGACAAAGTTTACACTGTATTGCAATAGGGGAGAGAGTGATCATTTCAGTGAACATTACTTAGTTAATTAGATATCCATCTGGGAAAAAAATGGGTCTCGATTTCTGCTTCATACCATATAAAAAAATCAAGTCCAAGGAGATTATAGATTTAAATGTGAAAAGTAAAACAATAAAAATTTTTTAGGTAAACACAGGGAGTATCTTTATGACCTTGATATAGATAATAACTTAAGATTTTATTTATTTATTTGACAGTGAGAGAGAGAGAGCACAAGTAGGCAGAGCGGCAGGCAGAGGAAGAAGGAGAAGCAGGCTCCCTGCTGAGTAGAAAACCCGCTGAGGGGGCACCTGGGTGGCTCAGTGGGTTAAAGCCTCTGCCTTCGGCTCAGGTCATGATCTCAGGGTCCTGGGATCAAGCCCCACATCGGGCTCTCTGCTCCACAGGGAGCCTGCTTCCCTTCCTCTCTCTCTGCCTGTCTCTCTGCCTACTTGTGATCTCTGTATGTCAAATAAATGAATAAAAAAAAAGAAAAAAAAAAAAAAAAAAGAAAACCCGCTGAGCAGAGAGCTCAATGTGGGGCTTCATCCCAGGACTCTGGGATCATTACCAGAGCTGAAGGCAGACACTTAACCGACTGAGCCACCCAAGTGCCCTGATAATAATTTCTTAACCAGGAAACAGAAAGCTCTTTTCCTAAAGGAAAAGATTGATAAGTTGGATTTCATTAAAAAACACTATTTAAAAAGTAGTAAGTCACAGAATGGGAAAAGAGAATTGCAATTAATTACAGGACATCTGTTCACCAGAGGACTTGTATACAGGGTGGATAAGAAAAATGGTGATGCCTGGGTGGCTTGGTCAGTTAAGCCTCTGCCTTTGGCTCAGGTCATGATCCCCGGGTCCTGGGATCGAATCCCACGTTGGGCTCCCTGCTCAGCGGGGAGCTTGGTTCTCCCTTTCCATCTGCCTCTCCCCCTACTGATGCTCGTTTTCCCTCTCTGTCTCTCTGACAAATAAATAAAATCTTCTATAAAAAGAAAAGTGCCTACAAAGTAATAAGTAAAAAACAGACAACCTGCTACAAAAATAAGCAAAAGACTTGAGTAGGCACTTCACAAAAAGGGATCTCCAAACGGCCAATATATGTATGACAAGGCGCTTGATCTTGTGCTTCACCGGGAAGATGGAAATTAAAACCACAATGAGATGCCATTACACACCCATCAGAATGTTTGGCTTTGAAAAGGCTGTCTGTACTAAGTGTTGATGAGGATGTAGAACCACAGGAAATTTCATAGACTGCCGAAGGGAGTATGAACCAGTTCAGCTGCTGGGGATGCCTCCTGGGCAGTACTGTGTGTAGTAGGGTTGGACTTGTATGTTCTTCGTGATACAGCAGCTCCTCTTCCAGGCATATATTCAAAAAAAATACGTACATGTCCATGAATGTTCGTTGCAGCATTATTCATAATAGCCAAAAGCTTGAAAGAGCACCACTGTTTATCAACAACAATGGCTTAATAAATTGTATTTTATTCATATATTGGAATACAAACAATGAAATTTCAGCAACTGCAGCTCTCTGTAACACCCAAAGTACGTACTGATGGTGTCCTTTGTGTAACATTCAAAGCAGGGAAAACTAACCTATGGTGGTAGAACTCAGGATAGTGGTTACCCTAGGGGAAGAGGGAGTAGTGACCAGGAGGCCACAGCTGGGGAGGGGGCTGCTTCCAAGATGGGAATAATAATGTACTCTCTGGTCTCCCGGGTGGTAGTTACATGTTTGTTGTGTTCACTTTGGGGGAAAAAAATCATAGAACTGTAAATTTGGTTAGTGTACCTTTCTATATGTGTGGTAACCTCAGTCAAAAAAGGAAAACTCAACACAAAACAGACCAGAAAGAATTATGCTGTGAAGCTAGAAGTGTTTATTTCTATGTGATCTGTGTTACTTTGAGTGACATGTATATTTTTTACGCATATTTTGCTTTTATAATTATAGGGGACATCCTTATTTATAAATATCAAAACCTTGACTCTGATTGGAAAATTGATAGGACTTGTAACTTTCATGGAATCCAAAATTATAGGACCCCAGAAGGCGATCAGATGTCATTTCCTTTCTTCCCTAACTAGGCCCTAAAAAGTACCTTGGGATTTCCACTGATTCGGTTTGAGGATGCCGTGATTAATCTGGATCCATTCACTCGGGTACATCCCTATGAGACCAAGGAGTTCATCATCAATGATATCCTCAAACACTTCCAGGAGGTGAGCTTTGGATAAATACTTAGTGGCTGGAGCATAAGCAGAATGTTTGTTTTGGTGGTTTGGGAATTTTGGTTACTAAGGCATTACTACTAAGAACCCAGTTAAACATTTGCTGTGTTAGGGGTCAGGGCACAGCCCGTGAAGCCCATACACATTCCGAAAATCCTGAAACGGTATATTTGGTTTATGAGCTGTTCGTCTTGTCCTTCACAGAGCTAGTCTCGGGCTTCCACCAGATTAGTCACAACTCTTAAGGGTTCAATTGAGCCTTTAATGATAACACAAAATACTCTGACCTCTCTATTGACTGGGCATGGGCCTACTTTGAACAACCCCCTCAGTGTTCTTGGAGCCTATGAGATCCTACCCTAGAGTTGAACTTCAAAATTTTCTTATCAAGTTGGACATTTTCCATTTTGTATTTATTATCCAGACTCTTTGATAAAGAGATAAGTCGAGATCATATCAAATATATTAACTGTCAATGTTAAAATATATTCTATTCCTGCTTCCTTTTCTCACCCCTCCCTCCCACCTCCCTCCTTTCCTTCTTTGCACCCTTCCTTGACTTTCTTAATTGGTGATTTTCCCATTAAACTGTGAGGACAGTGACGTAGCAGATAGCCCTGGAATCTGGAATCAGTGGAGGGTTGCTCGTGCCCTCTTTATGCACCATCCCCTCTGCCGATTATGAGGGGAACTACGACTCCACTCTAGTCCCTCATTTTCCTTCTAGAACTCTCCTCCTGCTGCTGAGTTCCCTATTTGTAGGAACAATGGGGAGTGTGATGTATATGCTAATAATATTTGTAAAGGGTCTTTCCTATTTATTCTTTGGAATGGCTTTGAGGTGCATTTCTGAGGACTGAGAGTCGTGTCTGGGGTACGTGCATGGGAAGACCTTGGGTGGAGCTCGTGGAAGGTTAGGAGCTGGCAGTTGATGAGAATTAAGAGGTCATTGTGGGTGTTGATGTGAATGGAGGATGAGACAGATGTCTAGCCTTTTTGCTCGGGACATTCTGCCCGCAAGCATCAGCAGGTGCTGTTTTCATCTCCTCTGTCTGCCCCATTTCACAGGAACTCCTCAGCCAGGCAGCTCGGATCTTGGGATCCGTGGACTTTCTCGGCAATCCCATGGGGCTGTTGAATGATGTTTCTGAAGGGGTTACTGGACTGATAAAATACGGAAATGTCGGGGGCCTCATCAGAAATGTCACACACGGCGTATCAAACTCTGCCGCCAAGGTAAGGAAAGAAAGGTGAAATCGATTGTTGCTGACCTCAAGAGCGTTCCACGTCCCCGAGATTCTGTCATAGTCACGAGGCTGTGAGGAGTTACACACATGGCCTTGGCTTCATTACCCGCCCCCCCCCCCCCCCCCCCCGCCGCTCTGTCCACCTGGCGCTAGGTCCGCTGAGTCCCCCACAGTTATGTCATCTTCCTTATGTCCACCACTGCCGCCTCTTCCCAGGCTTCAGTTGTCCCCTCACTGGGTCACTGCACTAGCGCCCCCACCCCCGACCTGCTGGACTCCACGGCAGCCAGCACGCGGCCGCCAGAGTGAACTCACTTTCTATAAACCTAGGATTTAGCTGTGTTCTTCTCCTGCCTAAAATCTACCAGTTCTTTCCCACAGCTTATAGGAGAGAG